>JXXA01014414.1:0-10384 GCA_000956255.1 Anopheles punctulatus
CGTTATTCCTGATTAGTTTTGCAGCTGGTTCGCTCTTTGGAACAACTACACTGTGCCGATGGCTGTGGTTGGCGACAACTGCAACAGAAACGAAACGGAACAAAAACGAAACGAACAATAACAACCTCGATAGGACTCTCCTTTTTATGCCATCCGAATGTAGCGTGGTAGTGGTTGTGTGCGAGTGTGGTTTTTCGTGTAGTTTAGCACATCGCACAACGTATAGCTGGAGCGTATCTGGTTGGTTGGTTTTGCAATTTCTTCTCTCTACATTCGGCTCTTTTCCCGTTGCTTCCCCGATTCCAAATTTTTGCACACAGGAAAAGAGAACACACACGCGACACCGAACAGTATCAACAAATGGCCTCCTTTTCGGTTAACTTTCGCTACACGTTGCGTTTCGGCTTTTGTTGCGGACTCCGGTGGCCGGTAATTTATTTACACTCTCGTACTGCGCGCACCACAGAAACTTCCATTGTTACGCTGGAGCACAACAATACAATACAAATAAATGCTCTACAGTAGCGCACAATCACGAACATTACATTTGAACCAGCAGGGAGCGCGATTACACTTGGTCGAAGAAGCACACACACACACACACGCGCGCACGTACGGACACACTTCTAATAAATCAAAAAAAGACCGTCAGCCGGTTGCATCGCAGTTGTGGGCAAGTTTCACCCGCATCAGAAACCGATTGGCGCACGGTTGTTGTTTTGCCGGAAGTGTGTAGCTTCTTTCCGGTGCATGCGGTTTTCCTCCATTCACTCGGGGAAACGCACGACAATATACTCAAGGACGAAAGCGAGCTGTACGTGAAGGTACCGGCTGGTCATCAAGTGTGACACATCGGTTAAGCTCTACATCACATTCGATACTCGTTTGGTTTCATACAAAATGCTACAACGGGTGTAAACAATTTCTGGACAATTTTCATCCCACTGTCAAACCAGGCCATGCTTTTTGTTCCTGTCACCACTACAGCACGCATTGACGTTGAGAAGAAGGGAAGAAGAAGCGACGCCAAACGCACCTTCCCGCTAACGGGTTATTAACACCACGGCGATATCGAAGCGATACGACCGTCGAACGAGAAACACTGAGTGAGTTTCACTCCCGCACACACACACACACACACGCAACCCGTACGGAACGATGTGCAAAGATTTACTGACGCTGCGATCCCGAGTGCATGTTCGCCAGCGACGCGTCGTTCAGCTCCGGCGGTTTCGTGTGTTCGTGTTCGTTCGGGCCAATTGGTAGCCTGCACACTGTGCGCAATGGTAAATTTGGTGTTTTAAGAAAAATTAAATCACTATAAAATGGTCAAAAACATTAATTAAAATTTATGACTCTCTTAATTGTTTGATTTTTTCATCATCACGATTTGAATGATTGTGAAAATAAAATTTTTTATTTTTTTTATAGCACTTTTCAGAACGAAGCATTCGAGAATGCTTCAAAAGTCATCATTATTTCAAAATTCAGTTGTAGATTTAATTTTGCACTGATGTGTATCCAGCTAAATCCCTTGTTGCCGAGCGCACACGCTCACGAACCGGGCACGATTCGAGTCTGTTGCCGAGCTCTCTCATCATATCACAGTGCGTGAGAGAAACACCGGCAAATGTCAAACAAACAGCATTGTACCGTCGGGGCGTGACGGTGGGGATAGCTAGCGGCTTTCCCAAGCTTCATAAGTTTTCCGCACGCAAAGACGCCAGCCGGATCGGAGAAGGCACGCTAACGATGGCACTTTAAGTAGCTTCATATCGCCGTTCAAAGGCTCTCGCAACGCATCTCGAGATGATTGATTGGTGAAGCGGACAGAGTCGATTTTTCATCCCCCAACGCGGCTGCCGTCCCGACTGCGACCGGTTTAGTTGCAGAACACTCCTGCTCGGTTTGGGTTCGAAGCGCTCTAGCCGAGACTTGGCAGGCGGTTGCAAAATTCACTCTAATGATGTAAATGAAGTATCAAAGTTTTGGCGGAACGCCGCACCGTAGTTGGGAGAAAAGCGCAAAAAGGATGTAAATCGCGCCAAAATGAGTTCATGAGAAAAGAAAAAAATAACTCCACCAAGCTGAGGGTTGCAGCCGCATTTGTGTTGGTCGTTGTTGCTGTTATCGATAGTCCTGAAATTCATTCACATCAGATTCCCGACCGCAGACGCCCTTTCGTGCGCGGGTGAGGGATGGGATTGAAAGTGTTTTTCCTCCCCTCCCGATCCAGCGGTTGGGCAAAAGCAGAAACTTTTCCTCCCTTCGAGGAGGTTTGATGTAAGTAAATGTGCTTTGGCTGATCGGTTTTCGATGCCTTCGATGCTTGTGGCTCACATCATCCCCTGATTGCTAGAAATGGAAGGGAAAAGTTCTTCGCGCGACCATCGATAGTTTCTCGGAATGATATTTATTCAATTCGAGTCCATTAATGACGGATGGTGCGGGGGATTTATCATTAATATAAGTTTGCGCTCCACATTACGCTCGTCGTGTGGCATGTTTGATTTTCCCCTTGACTCTGCCTCGCAATAGATACTTGAAGATTAGGCTCGAAGATAGGGCGGCCACTGCCGTCGGGCGGGTTCCGTATTTACTTTACCATTTGCGGCAGAATGGTAAAGTTTTGGCCATTAGAAGTTTTGCCATCGATAGCTGGAGGCTAGCGTCATGTATGGAACGCATTCTTTGAGCTTGTCTTTTCCGGTAAAAGGAGCAGAAAAAATCATGCAAAATATTAACATTTACATTATATTACAATACTGCTACAACAGTTGTTAATTTACTATTTATGATAATGATCGTTTATTATATATTGTTCGTATGCAATATCCTATAGTATTTTGTACATTTTCCCATAAAAAAACTACATTTCCGTAAGGAAAATCGTTTGCATGAAAACTGACATGAAGTTTAACTTCTTTAAAGAGTTTATTTTCCACGTAAAAACCACGTACAAAGCTACATGGCAAAAGAGAGCCTTGCATTTTAAATGTCAATATCCTTCCTTTAACCCATTTCAACAATATGTGACAATTACGAACCCTCTCTCACTTTCGCACCCAATATAAAAAAGTAAAATTATTCCATCACTTGCCTCGTTGGGTGGAATGAAATCAAAGACAAACATAAACATATCATCTGCCGGAAACGGAGGCCCCGTACGCAAACACCAGCAAACCCACATTGCCCCGGGGCGGTATTTAAAAGGATCACTTCCCCCCACGGACGATAAAGGCAATTGAAAACGAAGCATTCTTATTACGCGTTCGGTTGCCGGAGATGGCGGTGTTGGCGCGCCGGAAAAACACAAAACCCAAACACTTACGCGCTGGATGAAAATGGGTCGCACGAAGGCTCACGATCCACGCACAAAGAAGGCGTTTAGAGGTTGGGTGATGCGGTGTTCCAAAGTAAAGCAATGTCTTTTTCAGTGTCTGCTCCCGTTTGGGAGAAAACGCGTGCCGTTGCCGATTTGTCGGAAATTTCCGGCCTAATTATTTTAATTTTCTCAGATCATTATGCTAATACCTTGCCGACTTCCCGAGCCGAGCCGAATCTTGTGTGCCATCGGGAAAAGTTCTTTTTTGCGTGTGGTTTTTCCTTACAAAGTCAGCACATGGATCTGTAAGCGTTTGCTGTACGCTTCTCGACGACGACGGATTGACTTTCGCTGAACTTTTCAAAGTTTCGACGAAATTGAGTTCGTATTTGTTTGCGTTTCGGTGCTAGCGTTAGGTGGAATTGCCGTAAAGCCCGCTTTACTAAAAATAAATACACGCACTGTAAGATTCAACGTTTGCTAAAACGTCGAAACTTTCGTAAAGATGGTTCCGACGCAATAAGGGTTCGTGTCTGTGCTAATCATTTATTTTATTTTTTTTATTTAATAGGGACGGCCTGGCCGTATTGCTGTGCTATTTAATTAAAGAAACATATTTCTTTACCCTTAGCCAGACCGGACCTTTTTATTTAGAAAAGTAAGTAAAATTTGAATGAAGCCAATTGGTTTTCTATCTGCCTTAAAAATTTACCATCGCCAACAGCGAACCTCGATCATATCGGTTTCGATATAGATACATGATACGAACGTTGTGCCACATCTGTACCATACTGCAGAACATCCAGAACATTTCCGACCGAGGCCGGAAGACCATTCTTGGCCACCGGAACTGGCCATCTGTCTGCCACATGCTCCATCTGCTATCCGCAAATTGAATAGTCCTGAAGGATGAAATCGTTGCAATATGAAGCTGTATCGAAAAAAAAACATACACACACGCCGAACGAGGACGTTTCACAGTCTTGCTCGAAATCACTTCACCCACACAATTGGCTTCATCGCGGGATCCATTTTGGTGGTGTGTCGTGTCGAAACAATCCGGTACGAGCGAAAACCGTGTGTTGTTCAAACTGGACGGTACAGGATGCAACACGCGCCATCATAAGCCAGAGGGATGGCCGCTAGTTGTGATGGAACACAGGATTTCCCGCTGTTTTTACCTTCATCCATTCTTGGGCAGTGACTCTTGAGCCGTGATACCTGTTTTTGGATCAAAAACCGACTGCATGTGTGATAACATTGTGCATGAAAAAGACGCCTTCCTTTGGCGTAGCAGAACTTGAGTAAGATTATGTACGAAGATTACAGTGATGGTGGAATATTTACAAAACTACCCATTGTATGACGTTCTAGCAGATTTATTGACGTAATTCTGTGTAAATGTGGTTGATTTAGAAATGCGAACCAATTCTTCCTATCAAAACGAGCATACTGTGCGTTGGGGAGTTGAAAGAAAAACCAACACAAGCCTAACACAACTCCTCCTTACACTACTGCCTGCACTACCCCATCCGCTGCTAATGAGTCCACAACCGACTCCGGCGCGCCATCGATGCGGTGAGGCAATTTTCAAATTGTTTCATATTCAAATGACGTGCCGTTCCCATTAACATTCGTTAGCCGCCGAGCCATCGGGTCGGGTCGCTGCAGGCCGATAGGGAATGCAATTTGATGCAGACTCACCGCAACTTTACGCTGTTGACAAACCCGATTTGCAAGCGTTTCACACATTTCATGCGCAAATGCACACCCCATGCGGGTGGCGGGATGGCGTTGGAGGGGAGGCAATGTGCCGTTACCGGTACCTTTCGCAAAATCAATACCAAATCCGACAAAATGCGACAAGCAGACAAACAACGCACCGGGCGTCTCCATCGCCTCCTCCGAAACCGGTCGGTATGAAAATTGGCCGGAAAAGCTAAAAACCGTTCCCGTATGAGATCAGTCACCGCTCAAAAGTGTCACCGTGCCTGGGCTCGGGGTAACGCGTCCGGTACGATTTGATGGGGTTCGGAAACGTTGGAACGTGGCCAACAATCTAGTCCACCAAACCCGCGACACGTGCGTAAATCGCACCGGAACCGGCACGAAATGAGGCAAATATCCGACGGCGAGCGTCGATCATCGGTGCGCATCGCGCACGGGCACAGTTTTAATTAAACTGCCAAATTAAACATTAAAATCGAGAACATAATTAACTTATGCCACCGTTGCAGCATCGGGTCGGGATGGGGTGACGCCAGGATGGTGGGTGGTTTTCGATTCCCCGGTTTCTTTTTTATTTTTATACGATCCGGCGAGTGCAATCCGCTGCTCGAGTGCTCTTGCACTCGAATGTCCTTCAGAACGATTTAGAAGAGAGAACGATTAAAATTTAATACAAGTTTCAACTTCATGAACGTAGGAAATGGAAGGAAAGAAGCTTGTCTCCCGACCAGGAGCAGCTGGATTCACGAGCGCGAGAAAGCAATGTCATGTGTCAGATGAAGTTTTCCTATAATCGCTCACGGTGGGCGAATCAATGTTGCAAGCTTCCGACTATGTGGAACAATTCTTTCGTCGGACAAGAGGTCACTTACGTGACAAAAAAAGAAGCCCAATTTAGAAGCACGAATGTTTGTTACTTTCTTTTTTGTTGTTCTCACATTCTTAGTACTTGGAATATATAAGCTTAAAAGGTAGATTAAAGGATGTTTCAGAAAAATAGACTAAACGCGTTTTAAAAATGTTCATTTCGTGATGCAACGGAGGAACACAAATGTGTTGATTAATTTAGAAAAATGCGCAAACAGAGTCAACTTTAGTTATTTTACCCTTTCCAGGTAGGTATCCATTACCCAGTGATAGAGAAATTTATTATTCAATAGCTGAACATCATAATGAACGTAAGCATATCAGTTTCCGATAATAAACTGGTGTAAATATTCGATGTTCACTTCATAAAAATTTGGAAAAAAAACTTCAGTTATATTTTCTAAGTTGCAAAAATTTTAAACAAATTCTAAGTTGTGGCAGTAAAAAAGGATCTATCCAATGTTCGCTCGTAATGTTTGTGCATTGTTATTTAATCACCAAATGGTGGAAATAGTATACAAAGATATTTTTTTTCTACTATCACTCCATCCCAAGCGGTACAAGTAGAAGCGAGAGATGCATCGAGAATGAAGAATTGTTTGCTTCGTGCTAAAATTGCTGCATTGTGTACGTTTCTCCTGTTCGAATCAAGTGTTATGGTCATGTGGTTTGCAGTCACGAGGGAAAAAAAACCCGGGAAAACTCTCAAGTGTATTGTTTATGTGCAGGATGTGAGAACTATTTCGAAACAAAACGAACGAAAGCATGTCCTGCAGTGCGCATGGAAAATAACTACCAGTATAGAGAAGCACCAGGTATTATTCTATCGCCAGGCGTTTTGTTTTTGTAATGTTATGACATATTTGTTTTCCATTTCCGTGCTCTGTTTACTAGCTTCGATATTTTTTGTATAAATTGATAGTTATATATATAAAAATACAAAAATGCATTTATTTCCATTTAAAACTTATACAGAAAAAAAGTTTATCCCTCCAGCAATGTTCAAAATGCAGGAAAATAAAAAGCAAAATGAATGTCAGCATTCCACCTTTCCCACCAACGCTACCTAAATCGTTTACTTGCAGCTCTCATCCGTTGAATTCGACCGTCTTTCATCTCAACTTCAATTACCATCAAACGAAGTGTTTCCAAACCAACCCGAAACCGATCGAACCGATGCACAAGAGAAGATCTAAGCTTGTCTACCGAGCATTGAGGGTTGTTTTTGTTTTTATTTTTGTCGGTTTTCGCGTTCCGCTCGTTCTGCAAATGAAATGATTGAAATTTTTCGATCATCTATTGTATGCTCGTGTACCGAGCATCGTTTACGCTAGAAAATAACCACCGCCACCGGAATGACGTCTGTTTTTTCGTTGATGGTACGTTCCTGCCACTGCAGAGATATTCGTTTTTTTTTACTTTTCGTTCTTGATGCATCAAACATCTCGGTTGGGTAAAGGTATGTTGCATGATTCAGTTTCAGATTCAACAAAAGCAGACACGAAATTCTAAATGAAATAAAAAATCCAGAAAAAAATCGATTCAATTTTTCCATGCTTTAATTAATCAAATATTTATCATTAGTTAAAATTAAACTTATCACATAATTATTACATAGCTTTGCTGAAATAATTAGCTACTTTGAAATGAGCTCTTTATGTTGTTTCCTAATAATAGTGCCCTTTGTATAATTCAGTTCGCTCAGCGCTTCAGTCACTGCTCGAAATGATTGCATATTGCAGTGTCTATCAATCGAAGAGAATTGAGCAAACTAGTGCATTTGTTCCTTGTGCCAGAGCAAGTTATAACACCGTTTTTGATAAAGAAATCAATAGCAAAGAACACTGATGACTTTGTATGCCGAAAGCGAACGCAATGATAGCGAGACATTCACTAACCTAGTTTGACTCGTGTGACAAGAGCGGACAAAAATAGATATCGCGGAAGCGAAATCAATCGACGAATTCGCCACCAAACCGCCACCGAGATAAGATATCAAATGCATTTAAAATTTAATTCTGCTGATGCTGCTGAGCGCAGTAAACAGAAAGCCTTCCTGTGCAACCGATCGAATGTGACGATGAACTGGCGGGCCTGGCGCAGAGCACAACATGAAAATGCACTCATTTTACGGTTCGCTGAATTATTGACCGATTTATTTATTGAAAGTGCATTAAAAACATAAGCGCACGGATAAACCTCGAACCGCTCTCGATCGGGGGAGAAAAGAGCAAGAGAGAGAGGTAAAGAACTTCTAAAAACTACCTCCTTTCCCTCCCTGACAGCTCGTCTCCCCATCTCCGTGCGTCTACTTTTGTTTGGTCAAAATTTGTGGAAAGGAATTGCTACATCCTTCCGGGGATGAATTATGGAACCATTCGCCATTCAAGCACGGGACCAGCACATTGGCTAAATGGAACACATTCAACCGAGCCGGCCGGGTGGGTGAGAAAGGGGGACGGAATTTACTCGCGTGTGTCCTGACCCGAGCGAAACTGATGCAACGATTTAGTTCGCGCGGCCATAGCCAAACCGAACCGAGCGCAAATTGGTGTGAGCGTGTGAAACGCCATTTTTGCGATTGTCACTGCAGGAAACGATGCGCCTAATTGTGTTTATCGGGCTTGCTAGGGCCCGGCTGGGCTGGTGGAAACGGCCCAACGAAGGTGATAAATAATTTAATGCATTAACTGCTTTTACGGTGCCACCGTACACGTAAACACGCGTTTCGGCGTTCGATTTGGTTAACGAGCGTTATTTAAATTAATTTAAAACCGATTTTTATGTGCCACCAGTTTTGTGTTAATCAATTTCGTGTCCGGTGCGAATTCGATTACGTTTCGGAAAGTATTTGAAACGGAAGGAAATGAGTAAAATGAGAGCGCTTTCATTTGACTCGCTATTGAGTAATTAAACTTTAATGATTGTTTTGTGGCATGTTGGTAAGGTCGAAAACTCGATTTAGAATGCGAATGTTTGTCTTTGCTTCGATGTTGCTCATTTCCAGTTGGACCCTTTAGCTCGATATCGTATTTCGCTTCTTTGTGGTAGAGGCTTTTGATTGATTGGAGAGAGGATATAAATTGTGCAATTGGTAATACGTTTGCCTATTTTTGCACAAGTACAAAAAATGCATTTCAAATATTCTTCCCTTCTACTCCAAGTGCGAACGTAATTCTAAATGAGTAGGCTAACTTTGGCCATGCGAAAGCCAGAAGACAAACGTGACAAGAAAACTGCCTTTCATTGCGCAAAACCTCTTCACGATACGACACCAACTGGCTCTCACGGAGTTAGCACGTAGCCCGTGTTGGGCTAGCAGCCATCACTCGAAACGTTGCCACTTGCGAAACTCGATGACACTGGAAGGAATATCACCGTTGAGAGCGCTTTCGTTGGCCGTGGGATTTTGCTTATTAAAACCAGTGCGCCGGCAAGGAAAGGGAAAGTGAAATGTGCTTACCGTTCCGGAACCATCGTTCCCGGGCTCGGCCTTTTTTTGTCCATTTAATGGCTGACAAATTCATAATTATCTCATAATTGATGTGAGTGGTCGTTTCGGTGGCGAGGATGTGTTTTTTTTCTTCTTCTGTTCGTTGCCTTCGAGAACGTGCCAACACAACGAGGCGTGCTGGAAGGAGTTTTTCCACGATATGGTTGCTTTGTTTTTATTACCTCCTTTGCGTTATCCATGTGGGGGGGTGCTGCTCACTTATTTCACTTTAAGTTGATTTTGGGAAACTTGAAAACAGGAACAAAAGGTAAACACATCGTTAGGCGGTAAGGGTTTTTCCATTCGCCAACGCCCCACTTTATCCGTACGTGATTGTTTTATCAGATTTACTGCGGCACTGCTCCATGCTGATGTGACGTTCCACGAACTTCATCTCTTATACCTGGAGCAAAGTAGTACATTGTGCTTGTCTGCTGTCAGCCACTTCCTTCGCGATGTTCTTAGTACAATTCCGCTCGCTTACGCACTCAAATAAACACGTGTATTATCGTCATTACAAGTTCTTTTCAGTTTCCCCCGACGCGCTGGGTAACGCCCCAGGCAGAACCACGTAGTACTATCTGAACTTTCCGCTCGGTTTCGGTTTCGGGCTGCCGCCGCTTTTGGAACATAAACAGGATAAAGTATTGTACCGTAACGTAAGCGGGTAATAAGGTTTTATGGTGTCGATGGCTGGATGACGGGGGAAACTTGGTTTGCAACATCGCTATTAATTCTGCGCAAAGAAACGCCACCGTTCCGTTAATGAAATTGCTTTCAATAAAAACAAACAACTGGGCAGGTCGGGAACTTTGCAACTATGCGATAAAGAGGGGAGAAAGAAAGACAGAGAGAGAAAAAATTTATAAACCAATCTTTCTCATTGTAACATATTCTATGAGTTTAAAAAATGTTAAAATATTGCGTAGATTTTCTTTTATTTTACCATACAAATTACCGGGAGGAATGCT
>JXXA01014416.1:0-22741 GCA_000956255.1 Anopheles punctulatus
AATATCGCTATCACTTAGTCCAACGTACAGGGCCGGCAGTTATTATTGATATCATCTTGAACTCGAATAAACTGTCCATTGTTAGACATCGGTTTTGTACGTATTACTGTTTTTCTTTCTAGATGTTCAATCGTAACTTGGCCAGCATATCTGCGAGCTCTACGATCACTAAATCCAGCATGGTGCGATTGAAACGATATGTGATTACCTGCATAGAAAGCCAGTTACAACAGGAGTGTGCAAATTTACGCCAAAATGGGCTATTGGATGAAGAGCAAATTCAAGAAATATCGAACAGACTTTGGGAAAAGTTTTATCTCTATTGCATCCAATATCGTTACGAGTCATCGCGACCGATTGGACTATTCATCGTTGACGAAAATGATAAGGAAGCAACGCATTTTGTGGCTGGTGTCGTGCATAAAAGCTATGTTAGCTTCTTTCGTGTTTGCGATGATGTAGAAAATGAATTTTACGCACCAATAAGCCATGATCATCCCATGCTCGATGCCATCTCTCAAGTATCAATGAAAAACAGCCCAGAAACGATGCAGCTCATCCTATTTTTAGGTCAAATAGAACAAACACTGACTGAAGAACAAAAGCACGAATTAGATAGCTTCATACATCAACGACAAGAATCAAATGATAGCAATTTATCGATTGTCGGAGCATCTCAAAATAAGTTGATCGTGCATGTAAGTCTATTTTTATGTTACGCACTTTACCATCAACTGTAATGATGTTTTTTTTTGCTTTTTATTTATAGAATTTGCTGCCTGCGTTTTTACAAAGTATCTCCGATTTACCGGCAGCAGTAGAAAATTTGCTTCAGTTTGTAAAACCAGATAACAAAAACGATTATTTATCGGCATGGTATGAAGATGCTGATTCTATTGCATCTGGCTGTTACGAGTTAACATGTGAGCTAATACTAACAACGGCAAAACAAACGATCCAATTACGTTATACGTTATTACGTAATTTATTATTGCTATTGCATGTCATCCAAAGACACTGCAATCTTCATTACGATATCATCGATGCAATACAAGCTACTATTCGCCCTGATACCGAAATCTTGTTAAAAAGCTACCATGTAATGAACTGGATTGCACAAACGCGTCTAGACATTGATTGGACGAAATGGTGAGTATCGGATCGCAAACTCGCAATAGCACGTTGTACTACTGTAAAAATTTCTGATTATTCTCTCTTTACAGTGATAAAATATCTGCATTACTTCCAATAAATAATCGTACATCGATGACTTTATTGCAAGCCTATGCCATTTCTCAGATCAATGATGAGTTATCTTCTTGGGCCAAAACCTTACCAACTACCCGTTCGATGAAAACAAACGCTTCAATCGCCTTAGATCAAAAAGTGAATCTTATAATTGCATTCATGTAAGGAGTGGCGTTATTTTGTATAACAAACACGATGCTACATGATTATAAATGACCATATTGGTAACGTTTTTGTACGATTCAATATTCATCTTCACAGATGTCCATCTAGTGATGATTTTCTGTTTGGAGAATGGCTTTCCAAGAACGATTTGCACGTGCACATCGATGAATATGTGCGTTTGTTGAGCAATTGGTGCGAATGGAACAGCTGTTCTAGTACGTATGAGGAGTAGTAAGCCATTGTCGTGTATTTATAAACTGATTAATTCCATTTCTTCTCTTGCAGGAAACTTTATTAAAGCTAAATCGTGTCTCGCGCTTGGTGATACATTCAAAGCACTTGATCTGTTTCCACTGTCCTTGAAAGGAATTCATACTGAGCGAATTTTGAAAAAATTTCTACGCCAAGATGAAGCCAAGCAGGTTTCTTCTCCCTATGCAACGCTGACTGATTTTTATTTAAAGCTCATCCGTCTATTTGAATTACACAGCGCTCATGATGGGGTTTTGAAACTCGTACATTCTGGCATTGATAGTACAATACTGCCAAGAAATCAGGTTAGCATGAAGCTGATATGTTTCTTATCGATAAGCTTGAACATTATTTGTAATTATGTTTTTTTTCTAGACGATGTTTCAAAGTATTGAATTCAACTGTCATATTGAGCTGGGACATTATGAAGAGGCGTACAATACCCTCACCAAAAACTGTGAACCGGCTCGTAAAAAGGATTGTTTACGACAGCTGATTTGCTTACTCTTCTCCGTGCGCCGCTTGGACATTCTTCTAGAATTACCGTACTACGGCTTAGAGCAAGAATTTACTAACATTGTTGCCATGAACGCACGCTCGGCCGACATCGCAGATTGCGTACAGTATAACTTTCTATATTCATTTCTAGTGAACAAAATGAATTTGAGAAAAGGTATGGGCGTGGCAAATATTGGCTAACAAGTCCGTTATTTAAATACCATTACTATTTCTGCTCGCAGCCGCTGCCGTCGCTTATGAGGAAGGAATACGTAATTTTTTGGAATGCAACAGCCTCAATCATCTAAATAGACACTATAGTTGTATCCTTAAATGTCTGAACTCTCTTGGTATTATAAAGGAGTCGTATGCCTGGATAGTACAGCCCATGATAGAACAAGCAGAGGTAGGTTCATACAATGTTGACCACATTAATTAAGGTATTAATTTGCGACATATTGTGTTAATTTTTTCCATTAATTTTAGCAAAAAAATGCCGATATCAATAGCGAGACGGTTAAAATAGTTGATCAAAAAAATCTTGTAGAACAGCTGATAACGACACACTGTGCTCTCCAACTGTCCATGAATAATGATGGGTTTAAGTTGATCACTTCACTTGTGCCTGCTAATCTAATTTCATTAATGTTGAAATGCAAGCTGTACAACTCTGCATTGAAACTTGCTCGATGTCGTGTGCGATCTATGATACCGACAATTTATGAACATATAACAAGCTCCTGTATCACAGCATCTTCTGCTCAGAACTCTCTTGGGACTAACGTTAATTCAAATAATGCTTTGTCCTGGTTGAATGACAACTGTGTTTCGGATGTTGCAATCGTGTCCGATAGTGCATCAACCGCGTGGAATTACTTACGCTATTTGATAAATCAAGAAGAGCATGAAGTTTTGGTTGATGTACATTTAGCCGTTCTAAATCGTATTTTGTCACGTTGTGCATATGTTCCGACGTGGTTGAAGTACTGGTGCTTTGAGAACATTCCAGTGCAGTGCATCCGTGCTTATCTTTGTCATGGTCAGTTAGAAGAAGCGTACGAGCATACGATTGAACTATTTAAATCCCGTTTCTTCAGCTCTGGACGATTCCGTCGACATACCATTTTTCCCATAACGATGTGTGATTATCTACTATACGAGCTTGAGCATTCATCAAATCATGCTAAGGTAAGCTATTACTGTTATTAATTTTCTGACTCTTGATTAATATCATCATTCTTGTTTACCCTACAGGAAAAGAAACACATTGAGCATTATTTGCGTATAATTGAGCTAGCTCTTTAAATATTTTATAAGTTGTACTTGAATTGATGAAATAAAAAACTGCGTATGAAACGTGGATTTGCTTCAGTGGATCCTTTAATCCACCCGGACAAACTATTCTTCTCTGGTAGATTCTCCGTCGTTCTTTTATTAAAAGCGGGGTAAATTGGCAAATACTTATAATTTCAGTAAATATACTACACGCCTAGTAAAACAAATCGATGCGAAAGTGGAGATGATCGTATTCCTCGTTCGGATGCAACATTAACAACGCAGAAAGTCGACTAGGTCTAGTTGCCGAGAACTGAAACGAATCCTAGAGACATGCGCCCTGCATGTTTTTTCGAGGGATGAGCAGTTATAGTTACCCGAGTAAACAATGTCCATGTAACGAATATGTTCAAACTATTAAAAAATCTCATTTATTGGCTTAACTTTTTTAAAACCAATGGTTTATATCTTTAATTTGGCTTTACATGAGATAACTTATAATTCACAGAAGAATAGTCAGTTTTACTGACTACCGATTATAGTTGTGTTCTCGATAGTCTAGATTTCAGATTTTGGAGTGCATATACGAAGCTAAAATCATCAATCATTGACATTGTTCTAAACATCTTTGCGTTTGATAGAAGCTAAAAACACTGTCCATAGAAAACTGCAAGCTGCAATAAATGGTACACGGTTCCGCTCAGGAACAAATGTAAAATTAATCGTTTGAATTAGTGGCCAGAAAGCCAAGCCCACTGAGTACGTTTGTGGAAATTTTTGCTTAATTTCTTTAACTGATTCTTGGGCTGTCATTCCTTCTAACATTGACATAATAAATAAAAAACTTATCCCAGCAAATGGGCCGTAAGTTACTTGTTCTACGGCGACCTTGAATAATGCGGTTCTCAAGTTCATTTTTGGCCACATAATGGTAGAAATTCTAACCCATCCGTAGATCGTAGGAGCCACGTATAATGCACCGTACAGGCCATATCGAGCGCACTGACCGTAGTCATAGGAATCTAAAATATTGGAAGTGAATTGGATTTATAGCAAGTTTCTTAGAATATCCCTTTTCGAACATACCATATCTTTTTCCTTCTATGCTTTGTTGTACCAGATTGGCGGTGGGCCATAAAATAGAGTAGGTAATCATACCGCGTGCCAGCGGATGCCTTAAACGCAGCAAAAAAGGCATTATTCATGTAAAAATAACACAGATAAAGGAATGTAATTGAGACATAAAATTGTTGTTATGAACCAAAGGTACTCAACATCACGAGGCTTAAATAACACGCACCATCAGCTGAAATTTGTTGTTGCCCCAAGTACCATTTTTGACAAACATGGTTAACCCCGCGTTTATATAAGAACGATATACATTCAGGATTGAACCAGGTTGATTAATTTTTAGTCATGTTCTTAACAACTATTTTACAATTTGCTAACAAGAAGAATGCTTTCACGCTACTGCATAATGCAGTGTCCAAACGGATAGTCGTGTCTTTTATTTGATACTCAAAAAAATAAAAGAAAGATTAATGGAAAAATGAATAAATACATACAACACATTCATTTGTTTTATTATTATATTTTTTTATTGAGAAAGGTCACATGATTTCAGCGCACTCATAAGTAAAAAACAAGAAGAATTTTCGTATAAGCTGCTAAAATTTGACCGAGACTATTTATATACCTTGGTATCAGAAGATACATTTCTTTGTGACCTGGGACTTTCTGACTGTGTCAAAACTGCTTCCATGTGCTTCTCAAACGCAAATCAAAACAAAAAAAAACTCAATACAATATCAAAGTTTTCCTTTACATTACGCTGATCGCATTATTTGAATTACTCTTACGGACTTCTATTCGTAACTCCTGAACCGAGTTATTACAATTCAAATAATGGGAGGAACAGAAGAACGCACTCAACCAACCAGTAATCAGACTGATAAAGTTACAACACATTGTGTGGAAGTACAAAATTCGCCCAAACAACCACTAAAATCGTCTAGCGACATGATGAATAAAACAAAAGATTCGTCGGTTGTGAGAGGAAAACCAAAATCTGGTAGAATATGGAAAACACAAAAAGAACGGTAAAGTTGTATGCTATATAGCCAAAATCTAAATTTAGCATTCTAAATCATTTTCTCATTCATTCTCTCAGATTTGCTACCGTGAAAAAGAGTGTTCGTGGTAAAAGAACGATTCAGCAACTAGCTTACAGAGAGGAAATAAAACAGATCAAAGAGCTGTCGCATTCCATCAAAGAATCTAAACGCCTAGAGAACGAAGAAAAGCGTCTGCGACGTGAAGAAAACAAACGCAGAAGGCTGGAAAATGAACGAAAATCGGAAATTGTACAAGTAATTAAAAATCCTGCCAAGCTTAAGCGTATGCGAAAAAAGCAGCTACGAATGATTGAGAAAAGGGATTTATCGTCATTAAATGTTGTATGATGGAAAACATTTGAAAATAAAATTAATATGAATGAAATTTATTATATCCCATGTAAACGACACAAAGCTATATATCCAGCAAAAAAGCAAACTATTCAGATAAAGAAACAAGCAAATCGAACAAATTATTCCATTCAAATCCTTCCTTTTTGTCGGTAATCTGGAGGGTGCTAATTTTGTTCATAACTTGAAGTAACTTTTTAAACGGCCCATACGATTCCAGTGACAAACGATCCCCTACAATGATTAGCTTTTCTTGCGCTCTTGTGATCGCTACGGTTAATCGTCGTTTGTCGCTAAGAATTTCGTTGGGCTTTCGATCTGAATCCTCATTATTTGTACTATCTTCCACGGCATCGTTTGGATTGAAGGATTTTGTGCAGGAATAAATTATTACCTGAAAAATAACAACAAACAACGGTTACGCTTTCTTTTACAAATAGCAACTTCGCACACACACACACACACACACACCCACACACACACACTATGTACAACACTTTATATAACATTACCTTTTTATCTTTGCCTTGGAACTGGTCAACTGTATTAACTTCGATATCGCCCTTATCTGTTTCAGTATAGGACAAATCAATCGAGTTCATCGTTGAAAGTGGACGCTTGGTTGACTTCTGCTTATGGGATAATTTCTGTATTTTGACTCGAATTAGTTCGACTTGGGCGCGAAATGGTGCAATAATACCAATGGTTTCACTTTTTACACCAGCTCGCAACAATGCCAAGCAAATATATACCACCAGAGCAGTCTCTGGAATGTTGGTGCACTCTGTAATATTTTTAACTAAACGTTCTCGGCTACTCAATTGCAGCTCGGTCATTTGCTGGCATTTCAAATTAAGTTGGTGCGTGTTACCAGTATCCAGTATTACTGCAGATAGATCAATCTGATTTGATATTGTTTTCATGAGCCACCGCTCTACTTCGTATATCCGTCGGATAGCGTGCCAATTGGGAAGTTTGAGAGTAGCGTTGGCCACAATGTCGTTTCCGCAGACCAAATTACCATCGTATGTGAGATCGTTAGCTAATTTTGTTATCACACGATTCATTCTATATTGGGTAGGTAGAATGAAATATGATCCTTCGTGATCCAATCGATGAAACAAGCTTTCCGAGGCACCAAGAGTCCTGCAATAGAAAGTTGATTATTTTTCTTAACGTAACACTACAGCAGCAAAACGCGTATATTAGTACCGTGCGGTAGCCGATCGTATAACTGGTGGCAGTTGCTCCGGATCCCCGACGAGTAGAAATCGCTTGGAATGCAACAGCGGGCGAATGATGCTGGCTTGAAAAACTTGTGTCGCTTCATCCACTATACAGTAATCGAATGTGCGCTGAGCTATCATAGGATGTCCTGAACCCTGGCATGTAACGGCAACAAATTTCTAAACAGTTATAATAAAAAAAAGATCAATAGTTTACGCATTCCGGTTTTTTCGCCTTCCCGTTTTTTTCGTTTACTTACAAATTGATTATACACTTCAACTAGTTGTTCCGGGGTTTCACAATTCTCGGTGAGAACTGTTTCTGCATACGGTTTTAAAGCTGGATCAATTCGATCTATTGAACCAAGTCGAATAAATTTAATATCCTCAAACGGTAAAAGTCTTTTGAGCACATTATCCACCGCAGAATGTGTGTTACTTGTTAACAATATCGATTGGCCCAATGCTAATAGCAGTCGGATGAGCCCTACTATTGTTTGTGTTTTTCCTGTTCCTGGCAAACCTTTAAGCAAGCAGTAGGAAGTCGTAGCGGCCGCTTTCAGTGCTGCCTGTTTTTGATGACGGTTTAAATGTTTCAGTATCTCTTTAGCTACTGGTATTGTCGATTTGGAAAGTATTCCATCAATAAAAGATGGTGTTTCGCGATCCACAACAAACCTGTGTATGTAAATAGAATGCATTACTCTTCATTGTTACCATAATCTCTCAAACTATTTCATTACTCACCGTCGGAGCCGTGTACTCAAATCATCCTTGCCAAGGAGCATACCCAAATTAGATAAATTAAAACCGGTTGATTGGTAGGGTGAGCTTTGGTCCAAAATGAATTTTTCACCATTGTAATTAGCGGACAAGTCTCGTTCAAACGAAACTACTAGCTCGTGACCAGCGCGGCTAATAATATGGCCTGAGGCCACAGCAATGCGATTTGTTGTGCTACATATTACATACTCTCCTATTTGAAAAATTTCCGGAAGGGATGATAATGTATCGGATGCTGCTTCATTATGGTCTACACTTGTATGATTCAATACAAACGTATGGAAATACAAATCATCAATAGCGCGAACAGGCGTTATTAGTGTTAAACCAACGATGCACAATCCTTTTTCACAGCGTTCCTCGGGTGTCATGTTCCAGATATTCCGTACTGTGTGAGCTAAAAATAATGAAGTAAACCAAAAAACTTATAAAGCTGTTTTTTCAGACACAGTGCTGCATTTTAACTTACTCATTGGCGACTCTTGTTGTTCCAGATATATCAGGCCAGTCCAACGAATAAAATAATCTATTTCCACATTTGTAAGATGGCCGCACGATTCTTCCGAAATAGACATAAATCCACCATTTCTAGTATGACTTCCAGTTTCATATTCTCGTTTCAATAAAGCAATACATACAGTGTTGTAGGCACATTTACCACATGCTCGTTCATTGTTGATAGGCTCTGGTAGGTTGAGCTTTAACGGCACTGGTTCTTCGATGTAGTGATCCATTGTTTCGCTTGCAGTCATCCAAGCATTGAGATAGTGTGCCACTTCGTTTCGGAGCATTATCAAATCACGCTTCATGTTTCGATTCGCAACCATTCGGCTACATTTGCCATCTCGTAGATAGAGAAGAAGACCACCACCAACACGATGCCCAATAAGATCCATCATCATTTCGTACAGCACTAGTTGACCAACATGTTCGAATGAATAACTGGCTCGACCAGTTTTTAATTCCAATGGCAGTTTTTCATTTTTCCTGCTTTCTTCATCAGTGCATAGGGACACGGTCGCATCAATCTTGCCCTTGAGTCCTAATTGATAGCACCAAATATTTTCCTCGATATCTTCTATAGCATTTATCATCAATTGACGAGAATCGTCGTGATTTTTGTGGCAATTTGCCGTGAGTTTTATGCGAGTTTGAAGGTACTTGCTGATAAATCTTTCAATTTCCTTTAAATATGGATCCACCAATCCGAGTGCTTCTTGTATGCTCATATTTGATGCGTAAAGCAAAGATATACATTTTTTCGTTTTCATTACATTGGTAGCTATTTTTGTCACATCTTCTAGCGTTTTGCAGCTGTTATCCAAAATGCATTTTTGGAAAATATAATGTGTTATTGTACCAATTGCCATCTTTTTCGATACGAATACAAGAAAAAAAAACAAGTTAATAAGGAATACAATGGAATATTGTCCCTATTTTACCTGTTTGTTTTCCGAACCAGGCAATCTAAATAATTCCTGCAAAATTCCCCGCCGCTGACAAAACAAGGAACCAACTACCGTCGTACCAGAAACAAGCTGATCCGGATTTGTGACAAAAAACCCCTCATCAGCATTTACAACAAAATTGCCGGTGTTTTCATGATCCTTAGTGGCTAACACAGATACTGTAATCCCAGTCGTAATGTGTTCGTTTGTGTTCCTAAAAATATGTGCGGCATTATAATTTGCAATATGCATCATGAATTGGGTTCAACTTACCACGGAGGAAACAAGTGGCACGACGCTTTTTCTTTGGATCGTTTATCCTCCAACGTAATCTTTGTGTATTTGTTTCCACAACGCTCAACCATCAGTATTTTGCACCGTTTCCATGTTGACAAGTCCAACAAGAAGAGCTTTCATAAAATTGATATAAAACGATATATTACTTATTTTTAATTACGTCATTTCATCCTTTTTCACCTCTTCGTTTGGAATGCTGAGTTGGTTAGACCATTCTTCATCTAAATCCATTAAGAAATCATCTATATTTTCACTAAGGGTTCCATTTTTGGCTGCTATTTGTTTTGAATTAGGTTCTGAGGCAGGAGAATCGAAAACAGGAGAAAGGCCACGCTTCATTTTGTGTTCCTGGGACCGGTTTTTCTATTTGCGTACTTTGGGTTCTACACGTTTCATAACTTTCTTAAGAAATAAAAATTTGATTAACAATATGTGTTTTGCCGCCAAAATTGTAAAATTCGCAAAATACTTGGTTGACAGCAGAAGCAGAAGGATGGATCACCGTAAATGTCCCGGCTAAGATTGCAGGACCATTTGACAGATCCAAGCGCAAATAGGAGCATAATAAACGAATTGCTTGCATTGTAACAAACGCGTGTTAATTCGTTGAAGAATCGTTGAATTTAATCATTACCTACGTACCCGTGTTAACACTCAATGGTGTGAAAGCGCACAGCATACTAGATGATGAGTGGAACAACAAGGCTTGGAAGTGAAATAAGCTTTTCTTTACGAAGTGATAGTAACTAACTCTTTTATCGTAGAATGAATGCATCTAGCAAGAGTGTTTTAAAACATGATAGGAGTCAAAAACAGTAGAAATAACCTTGCTCACACTTTTCTAATTGTGATTTTAATAATCTTTTCAATTTTTCTTAAAATGTTAAGATTCTACTACAAAATCGAAAAATGTAGAATTTGATTCGATCATTCGTTTGAAATTTCTGCCAGGCAGCAGAGCATCTACGAAAGCACGTGCTTACGCTATCAAATCAATACGTTTTGCTTGGTTTGGTCGTCAAGTCCAGAGCTCTATTTTCTATAAACCTTGTTATTAGACATTGAAATCGACTATAGTGATCTTATACTGTACTCTTTGAGAATGTCAAATTGGTATGTGTGATCCAACCACCCGCTATGTTCATATACAACAGAAACGTCATTTGCAATCACGTTCTTAAAATTTTCGATAAACATGGGAAAGAATAAATACGTAAATTTTGCGAGAAAAAACAAGTTTAAATCATCTAGCCGTAAAAGTGGCGTTATTTACCAGTCCCACAAACAGAATTCGAACCACGTTGATGATGAATCAGAAGCAGCACCGCAGCATAAAGTGCAATCGCGTGTTTCCAAACTGCGTGTTCCTGTTGATGTAGAGGAAGCGGAAATTCAGAGTCTATACCAACGCTATAGTGAGCTCTCTGCAAACCCTAATTCGATTGCTACTTTTAAGGATTTTCCTTTGTCAAGGAAAACGCTTGTAGGATTGAATGAAGCGAACTTTATCAAACCTACCGTTGTTCAACGGGCGTCCATTTTGCCTGCATTGAATGGTAAAGATATCCTAGCAGCCGCTAAAACAGGTAGCGGAAAGACGTTGGCATTCCTTATCCCCATCTTAGAGCGGTTGTTCGTGGAAAAATGGACGCGGCTGGATGGTCTTGGAGCTCTCATTATAACACCGACGCGAGAACTTGCCGTACAGATCTTCGAAACTATAGCACGAGTTGGAAAGCATCACGATTTTACTGCAGGCCTCATTATCGGCGGACAAAATCTAAAATTCGAGCGCAACCGCTTGCACAATCTCAATGTTATCATAGGTACACCGGGTCGTTTGCTACAACACATGGACGAGAACCCTTTGTTCGATGCAACAAATTTGAAAATATTGGTGTTAGATGAAGCAGATCGGTGCTTGGACATGGGATTTTCGGCCAGTATGAACTCTATCATAGAAAATTTACCGAATGTACGTCAAACATTGTTGTTTTCTGCAACCCAAACAAATTCTGTTCGTGACTTAGCACGAGTAAAGCTCACCAATCCTGTTCACATAGCTCCACACGAAAAGGAAGATACCGCGACTCCCGTCAAGCTGCAGCAAAGCTACGTAGTAGTTGAGCTTTCTTCAAAACTGACTATGCTGTGGTCTTTTTTAAATACGCACACCAAACAAAAGATTATTGTGTTTTTTGCAACATGTAAACAGGTAAAATATTTCTATCAAATTTTTAGAAAGTTGCGTCCTTCGGTCCTTCTGCTCCCCTTGTACGGAGGAATGAACCAAGAAAAACGCAATAAAATATATGCTGAATTTTGTGGTAAGCACAGCAATGTTTGTTTAATGGCTACCGATGTAGCATCGCGAGGACTCGATTTCCCTAAAGTAAATTGGGTAGTGCAAATGGACTGCCCAGAAGATGTCGTTCAATACATACATAGGGCAGGTCGCACGGCAAGGCTGAATACTAGTGGTGAAAACTTACTAGTTCTATTACCACATGAAGAACAAGCCATGTTAAAATCGTTAGAAGCAAGCAGAATACCCATAAAGCAGATAAAAATAGATGAAAGGCAGTTATTCTCGCCATTGGTGAAAATACAATCACTTCTCGCTCAATCGCCAGAATTAAAAGAATGCGCCAAAAGAGCCTTTGTAGCGTACATCAAATCAGTTGCATTGATGAAAAACAGAGAGATTTTCCAGTTACGTGAACTGAAGCTTGATGAATATGCAAAGTCTCTAGGATTGAACATTACACCACGGGTACGTTTTCTTTCTCGATTGGTGGATAAAAAACGCTTGCCTAATGTTCCACACCATTCTGATAAATCGTGTATTGCAAACAATACTAGCAGTGATGAAGAAGACGACGATTTCCTACAAGTCAAGCGTGCTGACCACGATTCAATTTCGCCTTTCGATGATCAAATTGGAAATAAGAGTGAAACTGACGAGGCCCCATCGACCTTACAGCAATTAAATGCTACCAAAAAACGTACCTCTAAGGCAAAGCTGGTGAAGAAATCATTTGTCATTAGCAAGCGCACTGTATTTGACGACGAAGGTATGCCCGTTTCGGAAGATGGAGAAGACTACAGCGTCTATAATCTCAACGAGGCTCGTGTGAAACTTGAACAGCAGGATGTAGAAGACAAGAAACGCTACAAAGAATTAAAGAAAGCAAAACGTATATCCATGAAAGAGAAAGAACGTAAACTCAATGCAAATGATGGCTCCACTGAAGTAGATGACTTTGGGAGTGAAAGCGATGCTAGTGTTAATCTGGATTGGCTTCCGGACCCAGATAAGATATACGGTGACAAAAATAATACCACAAGCGATGTAGAATCAAATCATAGTGAGAATGAATTGGTCCACCCACCAAAAAGGAAACGAACACTACTACATCAAGCTTGTGATTTGACGTTGACTGAAACGGAACAACTTGCAATGAATTTGTTAAAATAAGGTACCGATAATTGTGTACAAATACAAATATGCTATTACGCCAACAAACAATGTTAACATTTCTAGCAACTTTTATTTTAACGATGACCTTTATATTTAAATGTGCTTCATTTCGCTGGGTCCTGTTTTGAGACATAGTGGAATTTGAGGACTAGCCTGGAACTCCCTTGCCGCATCCTATTCCCACTACAAGATGTTTTTGCTTTTTATTGTGTTTTAATTGACCAACGCCCGTTTCAAAATTCTGTTCGAAAATGTGCAGCCAACTTCGCATCAAGGTTTTCTTTTAAACATCCAGCAGAGGCCACGGGTCATGTAGCGGAATAAGTGCTAACCGAATCGTACAGAATATTCTTAAGTAAAATGGGATTTTCATTCTAAGAAAAGGTATGAGCTTTTAGTAAGCGTAGATAAATTGATGAAATTGATTCCTATTAGGATGGAATTGATTGCGTTGTGTTACTTATAAAATTGATTTAATCATCTTTTACTAATAACTTTCGCTGAATTTATGTTTAACTATGTTGCCTAACATATTTTAAAAAGAATATTTACTGTACAATGTATTGTATCGAGCCCGTTGGGAACAACGCCGGTAACATTTTTTCTTGGCGTAAAGACCGAAGTCATGCCTGCCGTTTTTACCGGCTTTCTAGACTAATTTTTTCCATCATAGCTAGTTAGTCACTTCTCGCTAGGGGGAGACGGTCCGAATGGGATCAGGGTACCGGCCCTGTCGTGTTAAGATCGGCGCCGCTACCACTACACCACTTAGCCGCCTCTAGGTTTTGAATGGAGTAAACGAAATTCACCCCAATAAATCGACGTTGCTTTGTAAAATGTTACCGGGGCGGGGACTGCTCCGTCCCGAGCGATTTTGTCGCCGAGCGAATCACCAGAAGCTGTCACTACTCACGCGAGCGATTATTTTCTGTCAAACGGCACATGAAAATAAACAAAACATTCACACCATAAGTTTTTATTTGAACAAAACATTCATTATCATCACTTTGCTACGGAATTCCATCCTATTTTTTGTATGAATACACTTTTTTATATAGTTTATCACTTGATAGTTTTGATAAATATATCATTTTTACCGTTTTTACCAGCGAGTTCAAATTGACAGAAAAAATCGCTCTGCGATGAACCGTCCGAAACGAGTTTTTTTTATTCCGTCTCACGACAAAATCGCTCGACGACAGAGTAGTGACACCAGCACTACACTTGTACGATTCCCCTCTTAGATTGCAAAATTCTTGAACCCGGTAGAAACATTCTTTCCTCTGATTGAAAGGTTCCTTCATGTGGTTTGAATCCCTGTAAGTTTAAATCGCGCTCGATGGAGCAGTGATACCACCGTAAACTGAGATTGGATCTAAACGTCAAATTGCACCTTCGAAATGGCTACCATGACAGTGTAGTCTGGGTTATATTTGTAGTTGCATTGGAGTATATGTTAACCAATGATTCTTTATGTTCCTTGGGTTAACATTGGAAAACATCTTCTGTCAACTCTAACAACAAAATCTTTATTTTAGGAAACTTGAGCAAAATGGCAGCCACAAGGAGATTGCAAAAAGTAAGTTTTACTAATTAATAACTACTGTTTCTGTAATCACCTTCAACTAACATATGTGATGTTAATAGAGCTGCAATTGAATTTTACATATAGAATGTTATTAAGTGTTCCATCCACCGTCTTCTATGTGAAATACATTGCGTTATGATCTAGAATCGATTGTGAAAAAATACCAATGCATGTATGTCGACACCGTTTCCTCTGCGATGGTGAAAAGTAGGAATGTTGATTTGTACATTAAATAGGGTTTATCTGCTTGCGTGTTGCAATATGAATATGAAAACGTATGTAACGCATTGCTTTCATATTTTCAGGAGTTAGCAGACATCCGTGCGTCAGGAATGAAATCTTTCCGTGACATTGTAGTTGATGAGACGAACCTACTTCTATGGACCGGTTTGATTGTCCCGGTAAGATAAAAGAATGGGACGAAATTGTAGTCCTTTCTTAGTAAGAACCATGAGCACAGTATATATTTTAGCGTAGTAGGATAGTCACATTAGCCCTAATTCATGTTGCAGCTATTTTTAATTATCCACCTTTCTTCCGCATTTCATAGCCAAAACCGAAAAGTCTCCTATATGAGTTCAATGGGTTGACGATTGATATTTTATTCTATTTCTAACCATTCTTTTTTTTTATTTCGAAGGATAACGTCCCGTACAACAAGGGAGCTTTTAGAATAGAGATTAATTTCCCAGCCGAATATCCATTCAAGCCACCAAAGATTTCGTTTAAAACTAAAATATATCACCCAAACATAGATGAAAAAGGACAGGTTTGCCTTCCGATTATAAGCGCGGAAAATTGGAAGCCCGCAACCAAAACAGACCAAGGCAAGCATTATGTTGTGCGATACGATTCTTTGAGGTACTTTATTCTTTATCGTATCAATTTTAGTGATCCAATCGCTGATAGAACTCGTCAACGATCCTGAACCGGAACACCCTTTGCGAGCAGATCTTGCAGAAGAATTTTTAAAAGATAGAAAAAAATTTACCAAGAATGCCGAGGAACACACCAGAAAGCACAGCGAAAAGCGACCGGAATAAAAAATTTCAACGTTTAAAAGCATCTTAGCGCCAAATTGTAAAGGACATACGGATGTAAACGAATGTAGAAGGTGATCATGAAGATGATGATTGCAATGGCATAAATGAAATATATATATATATATACGTATGATATCCGAGGCCGGGTGAACCAAACCCAAAGCATTTGAAAATGTGTTAACATATGTTAACATTGTTTTGTAGCCAAGTAAGTGTGGTTGATTTCACAGGTTTTGATGCTTATTATTTCACTTTTGAAGTTATAGTAACAACTTCTTTATGTAATAAAAACTCCATGCTGTAGGACTTCCAAAAGAGCTTTCGCCAAAGTTCTGCCTTTGTTTGCAACATATAAGGCAAATGGGTTGACAATACGTTCAACAATTATTAATCACAAATACTAAATAAATTATGAAAAGTGACGTAAAACTAGCTGATCGTAGCGGCGCTGGGCTTTCACACGACACGACCGGTACCATGATTCCTTTCTGACCATCCTCCCCTTAACGAGGAGTGACTAACCAACTATGGTGGTAAAATCAGTCTAGTGAGTCCACAATATCTACGTTTATCTTGCCAAGACAAAACTATCCGAAATCAATGTGAAAGTAGATGGCTCTTCTTTAATACCTACCCATTGTAAATTGACTTTCAGCACGTTTGACTCATAAGATTTCCCGACGAAATGATGATGCCATTCGATCTTATTCATTATGTAAAGTTAAAAGGATTTAGACAAGAATAAGGCTGTTAAACTCAAACGAGGATAAAAAAAATCGCCGGAACGACCCAGGTATAACAGGTCCATCATTTCAAAGCAAAACGAACCGTTGATCCTCCGACTATTGTACGTACCGGAAATTTAGCTAGTTTCTTAATGATTGGGAGCCTTAAACAAACTGTATCAAACAAAAAAACAGCACTTATCAATGAAAAAAATACATTGAAATTTACCAATTCAAACAATGAACCATTATTAGGAAAGTTTTGAAAGCATTCCTAATATCCCCAACAAGCGTTTTTCGTTTTAGACTATTGATCGAACTTCAATTTTTACAGTTTTTTGTGTACTTTTTGGAACTAACAGGAACTATTTTTATCTACTAGGGTTCTATCTTGATTTGATCGAGAAAAGCATGTAATAACGTAATGTGATGAGTTTATTACGAAATAATCATAGTTGCACAAATCTGGTAAACATGTTGCAACTCGGTTAGACGTTAAATTGAAGTAGCAAGCCTTTTCAGTTCGTGTGTGTACAAACTCGTACAACCATATACTCACTGGATGTGGATATGGTAATATGAAAGAGACTAGTGCGCCGTAAGACGTATACGTATGCTCATCCATGTACTATCTACGGGCAATTGGAACAGTGAAGTGTGTGATTTTAAATTACCTGTATCAATGGACAATGTTTCGCCTTGGTGATCTGAACTTATATAAATTATATGTATAGTAAAATGTATACTATTACACAAGCTAAGGTATACTACAAACACGCATTTGCGATTAATATTTGAACCAATCACAAAACTTTTGAACTGGATGGTAAAAGTTAAAACATGTTTATGTTTACATAAAATTTTCATTAAAAAGTATTATAATTATTGCCCGAGCATACCGCTACATGTGGGATGTTTTGAGTATATTGAGCACCTTAAAGGCTGCACCACTCATAACTTATCAAAGGTTATTTTCTTCGTACTAGTGTAAGATGCGACATTATATTTGTGTTTTAAATGAATAATGGAATCCGAAACTTAAATTAGTTTTAAGTATTATTCATCCTCAGTAACTGGTATTTTATTGAATACGCTAGGATTTTAGGAATAGGTTTTTATTTCTAAAGGAGAAACATATTTTATCTGAAATGGTGTTGTTTAAGATGATCTTAAATGCACTTAAATGTACACTAAATTTTAGATCAAATTATATTAAGCATATTACTTAATTTAGCATGTGACTATGAATCAATTATTGAAAACTTTCGATACACAGAACAAATATAATATGCGTAAAAATGAATATAATATAACACCAGTTGTCTAACGATTCCAATTTAAACTGTAGTAGAGATGGATTTAAAATAGTAGAAATATCAAATCAACATAATTGCTAAACAATACATCAAAATAAATCAGTAAAATTAATTTGAACTCAGTCTTCATATTTCCACGCATACCTTACCGGAAGAAGATTTGCAAATATTTCCTTCAATGTTTGTACTCGCTTGAAGATTGTACTAACATTTATTGTACTTAACTCATATCTGGTTTATAGTTTAACAATTAAAACGAATGATGGTATGAAACTAAATGTCATGCTATCATACAGTATTGACGGTATCGTTGTAAAGGTAAATATGTGACAATGTGTCCGTACACAAGATCCATTTAATAAGCCTTTGCCGATACACGTTTATAGACAACTTTCTTTGTTCACAGCACCCTAAATTAGTGATTGAGAACAATGAACAAAGTAAGTACAGTATTTTAATGATGTTGGATAATGTTAATAATGTGTTCGCAAGAAAATTATGTCCACGATTCTCCACATCGTTGTCTACACACCTTCCTTAAAAGAGACGGAAAAGATTAACATGCATTTACCACTCTATCATAATAAACGTTCAACCCCTATGTCTCACGCATTCCATCGAGTGTAAACAAAAACTAGTGGTTGACATACGAAGAATACTCCGAATTACATCGCTTAAAAAACATGCGTAGAAATACGAACTTACAACAGCTTAAATAAGAGATTAAAAACCTAATTTAAACCAGGAATAGTAGTATTAGTAAACCAAAATTAGCTAGTAGATTAGGGGTAGATGATTTTCATTACAGTGCCAACCATGGATAGTGCTGTAATGCTTCTTTTGATCGGTCACCGTAGTCGTACGTAATTTCGACACCTTCTTCGATATCTTCTTTGGCAATGAGGACAAGATGCGGCCTATCATTCAGCGGGACTGTTTTAGTGACCAAATTGCCGTTTCGGGAATGATTCACTAATCGTCCGAGCTTGCCGCTTTCTGCCGTCGCATCAATGCTATAATCAACAAAACACGGGTATTATCACCATGATGAATGCAAGCAAATACAAAATTATGCACTTACCAATGCTGAATGTTCTTGTGTCGGAAGTAATACATATAACATCCGGTATTATCGTCCTTTGCGTAAGTTTGTTCCCGTTGTTTTGCTTCAGAGACGCTTATAAGATCACCAATATACTCTACAACAAATTCCCCTTTTGAGAATGAGCGCGTGGTTACAATGCCTCGACCCTTTCCTTCAAAATGTTCGATCTGTAACAAAATGGATTATGTTTTTAGGGAATAAGAAGTTTCATACGCCAATAGCCAATGGCTCAACACTATACATAGTTATTCTTACCTTTAGCCCATCCTCGCGTCCTTCGTGAATTGCGCGTTCGATATCACGATCGCGCTCAACTTGAACTTCTTTTTTTGTTTTCCGCACACTTCTTCTGATTGGATAGAATTCAGTAATTTTTTTGTTACAGCCAGCATTAGATTTCGAGCTGGCGGCAGTAACTATAAGCTGGCGATTTAAATTATTGTTCATATTTCCGTTCACTTCTTCGACATGGTCTTGCTTTTGGTTTTCTAAAAGACTCTGATTTTGAGATTTTTCATTCTGCACAGAATCAGAGTGAGCGATCAGCGGTGCAGTTTTTTCGTCTTTAACGTTTAACCTAACAAAAAATAAGAAGAATAATATAAGTACAATGGTACACCCAGTGTACAAAAGATAAGTATGTACCTTTTCCGAGATTTGTTCACTGCAGCATGTCTTTTGCTTTTGCTACTTTCTAAAGAAGCAGTATTTAACAGCCCCGGAGGGCTTTGCAGATAAACGATTGCATTTTTAACAGGCGAAGGACAAAGTATTCGATGGGGTGTGGCAGGTTTTTTTCGCTTTTCAGCACTGGCTGTCTGTTCAATGATTGCAGACAGTTTGGGCGAGGAAGGAATAGCGTTTCCATCAGATCCCGGCAGAATAACGACTCCACTATCGCCACTGTCACAAGAGTTACCCTCTTCTTGTAACATGTTTTCCGTGGTAGTAGTAGAATCTATTTGTGTTACTTGAGTTGGTTTTGACAAATCTAGGATGTGCTGGTTAATTGCTGTTTGTTGTTGATCTTCCACGCATTTCATGTTGGTTGCTATGGATACATCCTTCCAGAAGGATTCAATCTTTGGTTGCGATGGCGTAGTAAAGAGATTAATCTCTGTATTTGTTAGAAAGGAATTTTGCATCATTTTTAATGTACGACATGGAGGATTTGATACTTTTGCGAAGTTTAGAGTTAGCACTGGATCTTGCAGGAAAATATTTTTGTTCTGTGTTTTGGATGATCTAGCCCCAACCGATTCGTTTTTCATACTCTCAGTAGCTGTGAACATGCCATTCGTATTTGATAGTTGAATATCGAAAGAGTCGCAAGTATTTTCATCCGTAACTTCGATTGAGGGTTTGTTATTGAATAAAGCTAAAGCTCCAATAGCAGATGTATTTTTTGAGCTTGTGGTTTGTTGTAAGTATTGTGATATGCCTGGTGATTTTTTTCGTCCTCCTCTTAACTTCATAGGTTCGACATGCGGCTTGGTAGCCAGTTCACTAAGCTGTTCTGTTTCTTTTTCGTCGAGATTATTGTCTGTGGAAGCGTACTTGATATCTTTGCGCTTCGGACTGGCAGTATCGTCTTGAAAAGTTTTCGCAGGAATTTTTCCAGCATTACGTGTTCGTCTACCTTTAAGAGATTAAACAAATACATAACATTTTAAAACAATGCTGAAGATATCATGTACACATAAATTAATCACGTTGAATAGTTTGCTGATTATTTCTATACACGATTATATTCAATCAAAAAATGATTATTCTAATTTCTGCTCCGGCATAATGTGTCTAGTAGTTAAAAATTTTATTCCGTCCTAATTCCATCTTACAAAATGTTTGATTTCCACATGTAAGACCATTAAATATCTGGAGGTCACAAAACACGACGTAATATATATAACCGGAAAGGAATCATGAATGCAAATCAAAATACGAACCTTTAAGCATTTTTAGGAAATTAGCTACTTGGATCAGTATATATCCTTTGTCTGTTTGATGTCGTCCGCTCAAATGCTCCCGTGGGTGTTGCGATTTTTTACTCGATGCCTGCGTTAATTAGGTATGAAACGCTGAGGGCGACACTAAAATCACACAGAGTCTGTTTGTTTGCACATCGCAAAACATGCTCAAGTTGTAAATTTCTGACAGAACATTCCGATGTGCAAAGGTGCTTACCTCGGCTTACATGAATACAATTTTGGGGTTCCAGAATTTCTCTAGGTTAAGCGTCATGTAGATAGAGTGGCATCTATTCTTCTTCTTTCTCCATGCAAATACATTTAAAGCAATTGTCTTGGCGGATCCATACTATCTGAAATAACTCCTTCTGCGAGAGAACCGAGAACACACATTAATCGCAACACAACGAAAACTATAATATATTTCACACGTAAATGATGACCGTATTACAGATGATAAATATTAAAATTGCAAAAACTTTAATGCACTCAAGAATAAGGCTTGGGCAGCTGTCATTTGGACAGAATCGCGGGAAACGTACCCAATGATCGAAATGTTGACAAATATAACGGCAGGAGTTGTATTGGCTATAGTACCAGCTCTTGCATGATCAAATAACCAGTTGTGTGACTTGCACATCGTTTCAAGTTGCTCCCGAGTTACGCGGCTAGCGCTCTGACACGACTAAAAATAAAACCATGGCGATTTTTTTCAAATACCAAACCATACATCTAAAGATGTTTTACAAATGATAAATACGCAAAGCAATTAATGCAAGGGAAACCGAAATGCACCTACTTTTGTTCGTTACACTCTTATTTAATGCCGTCAAGCTAGCTGTAATAGTACATATGTTTCACTTTCTCTCTTTCCTACCTTTCTCTCTCTCTCTCTCTCTCTCTCTCTCTTCTCTTTCTCTTGCATTCTCACTTTAGGGTAACGGCACCGCTACCTCTATACCCGCCCCAATGTAGATAATGTAAATAGTAATCAAATTTTCTGTAGAACTCTTATTTGTTTTTTTTTGTACTGTTTTTTAATGGAGTTTTATTGCTTTTACAGTTCTTTTGGTGAATATATTTTTTTAAATGCATAACATTAATATCATCTACACTAACCCTACACATTTTAAGCAAAAATCATTTGCATTTTCATATTTTGTTCATGAGTATTAGACGTTAGTCAAAAAAAAATGTATCAATTGAAGTCATTGGAGTAATTGAAGGAAATTGATTAATTATAATAAAACAACATAACCCTTAATTAAGCAAAACGGTCAGGCCGTCCCTAAAAACAATAATAAATAACATTTAATCTGATACTACACTCTTACGAAAAGTTTTTTTTACAACAGGCGGAAGACCGTCAAGGTCAAAGCTGGTATAAAACCTACACAACAACAACGAAAAGTTTTGAGAAATGAAACATATATTAAAATGCAAATGCGGAGATGCGAATGATGATCGTAAGTGTCGAAGGTGAAATTAATTTTGCAATGATGTTTAGTGTGTATTACAATTGCAGAACGGGATTCTTTTGTGATTCCCTTATTAGTTATAGCATAGGTGTACGTCGGTTCCTTGGGACCGCCAGTGCTAAATTTAGCTCTAACGATCTTAGTGTACCACTGTACGAGGGGGAAAACTATGCTGACGATTAGTTGGAACGAGTGAAGCATGTTTAAGCAAAACAACTTACATTTTTTACAGAATGTTTAATTTTTTAGGTCAAATGTATCGAATACACATTTGAGCCATACCATGATACCAATAAATATGCAAAAAGCTATTTGTGACACATGTTCACCAATTAAGATGATTTCAATAAAATTGTTGCGTTAAATATTTCAATTTAATAT
>JXXA01014418.1:0-10907 GCA_000956255.1 Anopheles punctulatus
ACTTACGTACTGATAGTGCACAAAACGAAATCATGCACTGTTTGCTTATCACACCTGGCAAATGTGACCATGAGGAAAGGTATGATGTCTCTGCGGTGGTGAAAGGATTGCGATACGAATTGTGCAACGGGTAATTTTAGTGGTACGCAACTGCTTTTTTGATTTTAAGGCCGGTATAAATCGTCCTGCTGCCGGTGTAGTAGCTACAGCAGTAGCAGTAAATCGCACAATCACCAAAAACCTGTGCCACGAAGAAAAATTTGTTGATTGCATCACAAACGTACCCGAAAGTAGCATCTTTTGTGAGATGAGTTTCACCTAGCACCAAGGAACAACAACAGCAAAACCACGACATGTCAACATTTCATATCCTTCGTTGTAGTTGTAGATTTGTAGCGACAAGGATCCTGCGCAAAAAGTAACCCATGACCATTCATTTTGCCTGTGATGCTGTGCGTGTTTGTCCGTATTTACCTTCGTCGCAAACTACGCACGAGTTACTTCCGTAGTTTTCTTACCAGCTAGAGAAAAACACTCACGCTGGGAAAATGGTTTTCAGTGCACTTTGTTCCTCCAGTTTTCCTGTCGTCGCGCGTTGCTACTTCGTGCAGGATCCCGCAGCAGATCCTGTCAGGATGCCTTGATCCTGTTTTTTTTTTATTTTACAAAACAAAACAAATAATTCCTTGGTTAGGAAGGCCTGCCCGCAGCGAGATTGTTTGTTGTTGCGGTTCTAGTTTCTGTCACAAACTGTCAAATCTGTCAATCCATTCGAACCGATTACCCAGCCTCTACAGCCGTGGAGAGATTCGCTAGCTTGAGCAACAGTTTTGAGCGGGATGAAGCGAAGAAGCGAGATGCAAGAAAATGAAATTTCCATCAAAACGTTCACAGCAATCGCTGGTCGGCACATTGCGGGAAAGAGATGCAGAAAGAGACAAATTTACGCGGTGAGCAACACTTTTGCTCATGCACTACAGGTTTATCGTTACAAAATTGGACAAAACTAAGGAATTATTTTTAAAATCCCCATTTATGGCGGGTTTTTGTGTTAACCATCGACTTAATGCCATCGACTCTAGCATCGATGCCATCGACTAAATGCCATCGACTCTAGCACTGGTATCAACGAACAAACTATCGAATGAACAATCGTGCTTACTCCTTTTTTAATTGTATTCCTAGTGGAAATTACAAGGATAATTTCATGAGCATGAAATCGGAATGCAGGTTGATCTACTTACTAGCTTCACATGAAAAACAAAAAATTAGTGCTACATCTTACCTGTATTTAAGACGTTATCCAGACGTTATACATGTTATCTCGAGTATCAGCAGTAGTACTTTCACTATTATTAACTATTACCGATACGTGGACAAATTTTTATACGAGAATATGGACTAAACAAATTGAATTTTTCAAGTGATCGTAGCGATCGTGATCGAAGTTAGCGAGCATGATTTGCTGGTTTTATGCGGGATAGTCACAACAACCGGACAGCTACCAAATCTCACACCTTTTTAACATAACTGTAATCCAGAAAACCGACACACAACACGTGTTCGTTAAACTTTGTTTGGTAAAATTGTTTTGAATTATAGACATACAATTAATGCTGTTGATAATACAAAACCAGCTGTTTTGGCAGAAATTTGTATGAAAATTGTTACATACATGTGTTACCAGTTGTATGTAGATATTTAAGACTACGATTTACCCTATTGCGATTACTTTTTGTGATATGTTAATCGATTTTTAAATCTCCAACGTAGAAAAACGCAAGACCCATTAGTTTTAAAGTAAGCAATCGAAGATCATTTAACGTAGAAAAATATCAGCTTTACCTTCGCAAGGAACTGCTGCATTATAAAGATGTAGTCATTGATTAATCTCTTACCGATTCTATGTTTCTATGCATGGGTCCTGTAATATAGGAGGTGTCCTGTCATATATTACCTCTCCATTGTTTAATTGTTTCAACCAATAAAAGAAAGATGTTGTTCTTGGGTCTACGAATATTGTAATATGAAAATGAAAGATCAAGCTAACCGTTTAGAAGTTCATGAAACCTCTGAGGATCAGTCGTGAGATGTCCTTCAATCGCTAACGTACTCTGATTTCCTGAGCCACCTGTTAAACATTATTGAGTTCTGGGCTCTTAGTTGAAACAATATTCATTGATAAATTTCTTTCATTCAAAATGCAATTTCAAACATAAATTTATTTTTTAACGTTCAAATTTAATCAGCTTCTGCGTACCATATATACGTGCATCCATATTGAGTTGAGTTTACCGCAGTTATCCGAAGCCGTCAGGCCGGTAGTTTCTTCAATCCAACAAATTTTTAAATTTCGCGACAGTGTGTCAAACAGGTTAATATATTACCATTCCGAACTGATGGTGTACTCACTTCCGAACAGTTGATTTGTTCATTACAAAAGAAAACTAAATTCAAAATAATACAATTTTTAGATAAACTAGCTGTTCTAACATAAATAAGACAATGTACATAATCCCAGGTCCGCACAAACTCCCCTCTAGTTGGATGGCTATAGATTTCGTGCAGCCTCCTCGTTCGGTGGCAGAAAAGAAGGTGCTCGGTTGGGTGGAGAAGAAGCCCGTTTTCTGTGCAAATCGACGGATGCCGGTCGTTGGTTGGTCGGTTTGGTACCCATTTACAATTTGCGTTGATTCGAAATTTATTTTAATGTGTTGAAAACAAACGAAGAAAACAGAAGAAGGTGTCAAAACGTAATGCAATATTTTCATAACCATAACAACACTAGCCATTCTTCTCTCTTTACCGGTCAAATCAGACTTACAAATTTTGCGGCAGCCAAATCATTGCCATAATTTTGTTTGTTGTTATACTTTCCAATTCCGATTTCCAATTGCAACATTTGAATTTGTATTGAAGATTCCGATGTCAAGAAACGAATGGCATATAGATTGGTTAATGTACCTCTTTATAGTATCTATTTTAGTGCGCAACCCAAAGAAACCACGTCAAACACATACACTCGCTGTACCAGCACACAATGGACGTTAAGTACACTCTAGTAGAGTAATCGAAATCGAATCGTACGAAAAGGTGATGGACGAAACTTCTTCACACGTTGCATTTTCAAACAAACATTACTACAGTGTAACCGCACTCGTTACAACTGTAAACACTAATTTTTGCTCATATTTTGCTAAAATTTTGATCACCAAATTGTTTTTTGTTTTTTTTTTGTTTTGTCCAAGTAAGTGTTGGTTTTTTTGGGTATCTATTGCAGTTATGAGTGCAGTTTTTTGCTGTCGTTATGGTTTGACGATTTTTTCGACAATAACATTCGACAACAAAACACATAGACACGCCTTTCATTTTTTTTTTTGTAAAATTCACTCGAAACGCCTAATAGTAGTAAAAGTAAAACAGGAACAACAACAGAACGGTCAAAGTGCGAAACGAAGAGGGACTACAAAACGTGTAAAAACTAAAACAAACGCACAAACGAGGGGAATACGAAATTTGCGACATGTGTAGGATGTAATTGCCATAACAAAATGTAACAGATAATACCAGGACCGGGCGGTAGAAGCGAACAAAATTTGGAAACAGATTTCTTTTCTCTTCAATTTAGATTTAATGTTTTCGAAGCATTATTATTATTATTTTTTTTTTTGTAAGTCATTATTTAATAAAACCTAAATTTGCCAACATTTCGAAAAGACTCGCTGCTGCTTGCTTCTCGCTCAACCTAATTCCAATCATTCCGGAAAGTTTACAAAAAATCATGCCGATTTATGTATCCGTTTTATGCTCCTGTCTTGATGATTGCCGCTTTGCTTCTGACTTTCTCCACCGAAGATAAGAAAAAACCCACACACCAAACGACCAAACAACCGCCACAAACACCGATTGTCGATTAGATGAGGGTTTTACATGTGTAAGAGATGTTACGGACCGTAAGATGGGAGAGGAACGAAGGAAAGGTACCGGTTAAGTAACCTAGGACACGGAGGGTGAGGCTTTGGTTTAGGTTTTTGTTTACGGGGTTTAGACTAACTTCTCACATATACGCATACGCCGGGAACCTGTTAGAAAGATAAATGATGGAAAGGAAACATTGGTGAGGAGGAAAGATAGCACACGCGCACGCATACAGAAACAGATTTGCAAGCACGAATTTTTGCATCGCCTGTCGCTTTGGTGTCTTGCACATGGTGCTGTTGAAATGAAAAGCAACAAATAAGAAGCCCGTTTGTCGAGAGCAAATATTTAGCCGCAGTTTTGGTGCAAGTGGGTGCGAAATACTGTGCAGTGCAACATTACCGCTAGGCGCTGGAAGATGCTTGAATATTCGAATTTGTCCGGTTTAGAAAATAAATGTTATCTAAAAGCGATCGCAGCCTTCAATCTGGCGGCAGATTATATTGCGTATCACCGCAACCGTGCTGTTACGTGCGAAGGTATCATCCCAGCGAAGCCATGCCATGCAACACTATCTGCCATACGGTCCGAGATGCGGGTCCTCTGACACGCAGCGCTTTAATTTTCTTTAATAACACTCCTGAGAGAGAAATCGTTACGAAAAGAAATAGGAAAGAAAAGAGTTTGCGGTACGCGCAGGTAACGGAGGGAAAATGGGGAAGGTTAAAGGTGTAGATTAGTGCTGGTTTTGAACTCGGTGCAATAATGTACTGCTTTTCTCATCCCAACGGAAGATGATGAGATAACGTGTTCTATCAAAAGCAAAACTTCATTCGGCTGGTCTACGGGTACTTTGGCTACAAAGGGATTAAAGTTATATTTGTACTAAAATCGAATAACTCCATCCGTAGAAATTGGCTCTTTTGTAGGGTAAGAAATCAAGCAATAATTATTAATTGAAAAGCAAACAGATAACACATTAAAACATGGTATCTAACATCCAACTAAACGTTGAATCCGGAATGCGGAAGGGGAATAAATTATGTATGAATGTTTCAGGACTCGCTAGAAATTGTGACACAAAACGATTGCAATTATGGTCCAGAAAGTAAGATCCACGATCGAGTAGCATACGAATTTTGAAACCGATGAAGCCGTTAAGAAAATCCTGGTCGCTTGAATGTATTTGTCATTTTACCGTTATATTTCAGTTCACTGCGCCGACCACCCAGCGTGAAATCACTCAAAATACCACAGCAATGAAACGTTCAATTTGTGGTTTGTTATAAACGTGAAATTAGTACTGAAATCGCTGCGTCCCGCTTTGTCAGTAGTGTTGTCTGGTTTTAAATACTGTACAACAGCCCATGTTGCCTAGTTAGCACGTATGTGTATGTAAGCGGTCAGTATGTTGCAGATGGTAAAAAAAGAAAAAAGAAACATACAGACAAACAACGTTAGGAAATGTATGAGATTGTTTTGGTTAGTAAAAAATGAAAACAATACGTTGCCTACTCAGCAAGAGGAAACTATCTAAAGCATGAATGATGAGATACTACTTCTGGACGACAAACTTGACCTATTGTATTGTGACATTTTCGATTACCAATAGCTTACATAAAATATGCGATGAACATATTAAGCGGTTGAGGGTTGATACATATTGCTTACACCTTAACTAAACTTATGTCTAAACTGAGAAACATGAAGGCACACATACACACACTGACATACACGAACACTAGCACGTGGAGATGAATAGAAAAAAAATCGAAAAAATATAACATTCAAGGGACACAAACACATGTACGATCAACGCAAACGTAAACTGCTACATTCACTTCGTATTACTAGAAAATAAAAATCTGATATCAAATCGACAGACGATTTTAAAGCAACGCAAACCATAATGAGCAGGCAGTACGGCAATTCGGCCAACTTACCAGTACGTTCTCTTTTCGGCCAGATGCTTCAGAACGTTCTGGACAATATCGGTGCTCGTATTGGTACCGCCGAGATCTGCGCGAGTGAACGATCGGTCAGTGGATGTCAGCGAAACCCGCTTTTATTCGGCACTTACCCGGTGTGTGAATTCCATCGATGTCAATCGTCTTGTGAATGGCGTCGGAGATGCAGTCGGCATGGTAGCGATGTCCGAGATGATACAGCATGTCGACGGCTGCATTCAGCATGGCAACGGGGTTGGCAATGTTCTTACCAGCAATAGCCGTGCCCGTGTTACGGGTTCCCGGTTCGAAAACGGCGTACTAGAAAACGGAAATTAAATTAGTACCATCGTTCGGCATGCGAATGCGAATGGAAATAGCACCGGCTGCTACGTTCACGCACATGATCACCATAGTTTCGTCCGGAAAACAAGCCGGCTCCACCAACTAAACCGCACAGCACGTTGGACGTAATGCTGCCATACAGATTGGTGGTGTTCATTACGTCAAACTGGTGTGGGTTCGAAACCAGCTGCATACAGCAGTTGTCGATAATCATATCGTTGTGTTGAATTTCTGGGTACTCCTTTGCGATGTCACGGGCCACCTTCAGGAACAATCCATCGGCCAGCTTCATGATGTTGGCCTTGTGGATGGTCGTAACCTTCTTGCGGTTGTTGTTTTTGGCAAACTCGAAGGCAAACCGAGCGACACGGGCAGCATTCTCGACCGTGACCACCTTCATGCTCTCCACCACACCACGGACACTCTCATGTTCCAGCATGGCGTACTCGCCCTCAGTGTTCTGACGCACGATCACCACATCGACGTTCTGGTGATGGGCCGGAATGGCGTTGAACGATTTGCAGTGCAGCACATTCACGTACAGGTCCAGCTCGTTACGGAGGGCCACGTTTCGCGACAGAATACCGGTAGCTTCCGATTTCGTTTCAATATTACCCTTGATGGCAACACCGTTACGCTTCATGGAAGTAATGGCATACTCGAGGTCCTCATTTCCCTCGCTGGCCGGATCAATGTCGACGATTTCGAAATCCACCGGCACACCGGCAAACCGGAACACTTCACGCACATAGCTCATCAGCTCGGGACCAATGCCTCCGCCCGGCAGCATCGTTACCGTGTGACGGCCACCATACTGTGCCTTCGGGATTTTCTCGACCTTCCGCTGGACGGGGTTCTTGTGCTGGAGTTCAAATGCTGACACTGCGCAGTTCTAGAGCGTCATCATAAGATGCAAAGAATAGTAAATACATACATTTAGAAATAGATTATTCAATATATATTCATCCACCCACAAGTAGTATCCAAATTATGTAACTTTTTCTATTCAGTTATGTCCGCTGACCGACCGTCAACATAAACACGGCAAGACCATGCTCGATAGCTATCGCTCTTGCAGCGTCGTTGAACGACACCTTCGTACTTACGCGTTTGATCAGCGGAGTGACCACATCCTGGCTCATGCGAAACAATCGGAGCGCCATCGTGTTGGAATTTGTGGACACTTTTCCGGGAGGTTTTTCTCGAGAAATGTTACGATGGCGCTGTGGTGTTTTCACAACGTCGTAGCGACCAATAACAATAATGACATGCAGGTGTCATATGTTCCATTGGTCATGGTTGTTGAAAGTTTGACGATATTTTCATACCTGCGTACACCGCTTGGTTTAAGTTGAACGTTCTATTGTACCAATTCCATTCCCAAGTTGATTATTTCATAATACATTAGAAACTATTTATTTGCATTTTAAAAGACTCATATTTTCAAAGGTCGAGAAACAGTCAAATTATAATCTCATCGAAGCACATTGTGCGCATATTGAAGTAAAGAATTTGGCGCTTGTAAACGCAATAACGTTTTCGAACAAATATTGTTTCGAACTGTTTGACCCTTTGCTGTCAAAATTCTTGCTCGCTCTGACTGCTGTATGCTCACGCGTTTTTGAGAAAAAAATCTCTACGTGCGTTGTATCGTGTGTAATATATTACAATTTCGGTTTGTTTACGTTATAATCGAGTGTTACCATGCCTAGAAACGTTCGTAATGGGAATTTCCGTGGACGTGGTGGACGCAACTATGGAGGGGATCGACAGTTTTACGACAGTGAGTGATTTTTAGGCCTGTACCACCAAATGCCGTCGCCGCCATTTTGAAAGCATTGCGAACCTTTGGCACGAGAGCAGCTGCTGAACAGGAAATATGTTTGTTTACTTTTACTTTGTTCTCCCGGTTTCATAGATTCGTCGAAATATGCCGAGCACGATGATCGGACAGAGCGGGGCGGCGAACGGAATAACGATAATCGCAGTCGAAATGATCGGAATATGACGGACGTGAAGCGAAGGGTTAGCTTCAAGGCATTCAGCGGAGGCCGTGGCAAAGGTCGCATAACCGAAAATCAAATTCGTGCACACATAAACGAAGATGACGAGGTGATGGGTGGAGACACCTTTGACGGTGGTGATCTACGCGTACGCATGCACAAGAATCGCAAGTTCCAACGTCAGAAACGCAGCGGATCGCCTATTCCGCGTGGTGCTTCGAATGGTGGTCCCAACATACGCAAGAAGCTTATGCCTTGTAACAATAGCTGGTACGAGGTCAAGATACCGTACGGACACAAGTATGAGAGGGATTTTGTGCTTCGCACGATCCAGCATGCGATAAGTCCGCAAACATTTATTCCACTCTACTACAAAGTTACCGAGTCAACTGCGCTATTCTACGTCGAGGACTTCAAAGCTGCCGAAGCAATCCAAAAGGCTGACCGCACCATCGACACGCCTGACGGTAGGCGGATGATATTGCTGGTACGCAACAGTCAACCATCGTCGCCGGTTAACGAACAGCTGAAAGCGCGTATGAAGCAGGCCATGGTGAAACGCTACAACCCGCAAACGAAGGGCTTAAACCTGGAAAAGTTTCACGCTGATCCTGATCTGAGCGACATTTTCTGTGCGCTATTCCGACCCCAGATAATACTGGCTGCAATCGACATCATTGCCGAGCACATTCCCGAAATAGAGGCACTGAACTTGAACGACAATAAGCTGTACATGTTAGATCACTTGAAATCGATGGCCACCAAAATGCCAAATCTCAAAGTGCTCTATCTAGCAAGAAATAGAGTAAGTATTTGGGTGTACTGTTTTCCCTCGTCACTATCTGATCGAATGCTTTACGTTTCTTTGCTGATATTAGATACCGTACGTTAACACACTGGATAGCTTAAAAGGCCTGAAGCTGGTGGAACTTAACCTGGAGGATAATCCGTTAAGGCAGCGATTCGACGATAATACACTCTATGTCAGGTATACCAATGCATACGGGGTCACGTGAACGAATGATGTTATTTTATATTAGGCAGAATCCGTTCACAATGGATGTGTGAGCTTCAAGCCTTCAGTCAGTAGTCGGCGTTCGGGGACGGTGTCGTTCGTTCGATATGCGGCCCTGGACGGATGGCGCTTTACGTCCGTCTGGCGGGCGTACCAGAGCGACGAACAGGTGACACTTGCTTCGAACAAAACGGTGTACAATTTCGATATAAAAATCTGTGCGTGATTGGACGTTGGCTACACATGAAGCGGTTCGCAGGGAAGGGTGAAGATTTGGAATCGTTTTCTATCTGCAAGCTACAACAGTGCTCTAAGAATTTACCCGGGGAAGGTTTCGGTTTGGAAGCTACACTGCATATAAATTACAATGTATTGTCTTGTACACAAAATACGTTTTGTGGTGTTGTAGTTTGTGTAGCTGTAACACCTTTCGTTCGATTCGTAGATTATGATGGCAGCAGAGGCGCATTGAGTGCGCGTAATAATGGCATTACCGCTTTACGATGGTGATTGTAAAGAGAGTGGAAGCGATCGGTACCGCGTACGTCGAATTACATACGAAGCATCGTTTCAGCTATTAGCGTTTTGTATCTTGTACCATCGCCGAACTGCTGCTTGGATGAGCTAAATTAAAAACTCCATTGAATGAAATATACACCAAACAACCGGAAATTAAGAAACAACAAGAGATTTAAGTAAAACCTTATTCTTGACTGCCGACACATTGATGAAACGAAACGTTTGTCAGGATAGGTGGGTTGTTCGCCAAGCCATTTCGTCCCCAAATGGGCATAAACAATAGACTGCTCAACGATTGCATCTTCGTAAAACATTTCAAGTTGCACTGTGATGGTACAGCACGGAAAAGATTTAAAGCATAAATGCATAAATTGATGCAACATAGCACAAAAGTGGTTCAGCACATCGTTACGACGGTAGCTCCATCGGCAGTGGATCATATTCTCAGCCAGCGAACAACGCTTCCACGGGCGTCAAGAGTTTATGTCTACCACACTGCTTAGTATGGAGATAGCAAACCACGAATCGATCACACACTATCGCGTTACAGCATCAAAGCAATCCGACGTAAGTCCAGGAACTCTTGGCAGTCAAGGTTTGGCGTAGTTGCTTAGCAATAATAGTGTGCCTGCGATCATACGGACCGGATCGATCAGCATTCGGGGCAGCTAACAAAACTCTCATGCTAAATGCATGCAGACGACCATCGTCGAACGATCAACCAGAACCATCACAAAAAAAAATTGAACAAAAACCATTGTAACCAGCCCAACATTTTGAAGCCTACTTATTCTGACATACGAGCAAAAGCATCTACTACCTAAGCCACAAATCGTGGAGCCTACAGCTACTGTAGTAAAAACGAACCATTACACAATCTCTTTTTGTTGCTTAAACGAAACGAGTTACATCGTTCCGGGAAGCCTGTACCGTAAATTGGTAGCCAACTGTAAACGTTTAAACGTTTGAATGCTTCACTCCAAGCTTCAGAACGGACGTATGTGTCGCAAGATTAGCAAAACGTCCGCGCGCACATTTAAGGTTTTTTTTTTGAGCATGGTCCATGCATTAACCATGAAGTGCTTCCACCTTTTTCGATCGCATCTACAGTGGCAATTTTGCTTCGAAAGCTTACAAACGATTCACAATTATCGTTTTTGA
>JXXA01014421.1:0-23158 GCA_000956255.1 Anopheles punctulatus
TAAAGTCATCTTTGTTTGTTCGGCCCGCAGGAAGGAACACGTTCGCCGGTTGGAACTTTCTCACTGCAATTTTCATGCACTAGTGGAGTCATCGCACGTTCCACGCGCACCACGTCCGGTACCGGAATCGCCAGCAGCATCATTCACTCGCTGTTCGATGACTTCCTTTTACCGGTGAATTTGCACCGAACCGAACGCAATTGCAGTCGAGTGCTTCGTTGGCAACTGGATTAGGGCGCAGCGTTATGTACATTTGTGTGCGGGTGTATGTGAGCAATAGAAATGAATCAAACCGAGACTACCAACAAAAAATTGGGGTTCGTAAAATCTTTCAAAACCAACACGATACAATCCCACTACAAACCCAGGATTTTTTGGGTAAAAAGCCCACAACGTTTCTGTGCATTCATATCGGGCGAAGGACGAAACCGGGGGTGAGAGATAGCGAAACAGAAAGCAAAAAAACAGGCCGGTGTGCAAAAGATATTCTTTCGGCTGAATGAAGAGACAGCCGTGTGCCGGGTGCACAAATGTATCACCAATCGCGTGTGTTATTTTTTTTTTCTTCGATGCTTCGCATACATCTCCACGCACGGGCTTTGCTTTGCGGGTGAAGAATTGAATGAAAATGTCCTCCCGATGATGGAGAGTCCGCACTACCTCCTCGCACAACCTTTTTCAAGCACTCTGGCACGGGGCAGCTCGGTGCATCATGGAGTGCATTTTTTCCGATACAATACGCCAACCCTTCGCTAGTCCGTCTATTCCTGTCCGTGCTCTGCCAGGGTGAAAATGAGATGGAATGGAATATCGGCATCGGGAAGAAAAATACGAACGATGGTTCTTTTCCAAATGGTAAAGCTGGCTTTCACAGAAGTATCCGGATAGCTTTTTTTTTTTAGTGCATGTTACGCTTTTATTCAGGGCAAAAAAGATCCTGCTCCATTCTGGAAGTGTTTGAAACATGAAAATGAATCCAGAGTTCGTTCAGGTCCGCAGACCGAGCCGCCGCGCGATGGGTGCTTTTCCAATTTGTGAACTTGTTTTATAATGATTTTTTTCACTTCCTCCCACGGTTGGACGGCATGTGTGATGGTAGGCTCTCGTACAGAAAGGTAGCACACATTTGACCCATACAAAAGCGGATGTGGTTTGCCAAATGGATTCGTAAACAAGTGTCATCGTTTCGCACCTAGGTTCGATTGACTTCACATGTTTTTTTTTTCTTGCCAGTAATGATGCAAGCAACTGCTTGCTAGCAAACCGAAAGATATCGTGTGAAAAAGTTTTGCCGAGATTTTTCGAAAACCGCTCGATCATTTTCACCGGCACTGGGCGGAAGTGGTTTCCAGCACGGTGAGCCCTCTGTTGCCGGTCGATCATCACCGTCGAAACAGGACATTCGACACAGATCTGACACGTTTGCCTCATGTCAGTCAATCAACCGAGATAATCCGCCTCACCACACAGATACACATCCCCACGGACCAGCGTACGAGCGTGGCATGCAGCAAACGACGATAGAACGAAAAGCTCAACAAGGAGAACATACTGGAAGCTCGTGCACGTCCACCGTCGGTGCACACGGCATTCGATAAGATTACGGACCCAGGAACAACGAAACTCAAAAGAGAACCAAACATACGTACATAAAGACACACATACACAAACACACTCTAGTTCAAGGATTGTGAAGCCGATGAAAAGTGCATTTCGAAAAAGTGCTTCAATTTGCTGCACACGTCAAGCGATGCAAAGCCGTCAGATGACCGTGCCACCGGTAGGCCGTTGTTTGAACTCAATGGCACTGGGTTGCGACGATCGTTTTGGGTGTGGAAACGAAAGAAGAAAAAAAATCGAAACACGCACTCTATTCCGTTCATGTTGTCGGTTGATGCGATACGGTTGATGCAGACAGGGTAGGAACATAAAAAAAAAATCAGCACGGAAATGATCGAACTACCATCTAACGATTAGCAATGGATTTGATGTCGTACGCAGATAATAACGAGCCCCTGAGGCTTCTGTTACCAGTGCCAGGCTACAAAATGCGATGAAGGTTCAAAGCGAACAACGCTAATGATTGTCGCTACCATCGTAGGCGGTGGTGCTTCTGTTGCTGCTGCTTGTGCTAGGGTGTGACGTGTTTGTCTATATGTAGTGTCAGCTTTTAATGAACACACGTGTTGTTACCTAACTAGCAGATACGTGAAATAGTTTACTTCAGTTCGTCTCGTTGTAATGCAGTTTATTGAATGTTGGTAGGTGTTTTGATTGGATGTTTTATGTTGATGAGTGAGTTTCTTGAACTATGATGGTTTTTTTTTGTTATATAAAGATCTTTAAAAATGGTTCCTAGCGTGTCATTGATTTTATGAACTGATCTAACCGACTTGTAAAGCCAAAAAACAACAAACAAAATATGGAGCTCTTTGAAAAATTTGGAGGATTTATCGGATTTTATTTTTATTTATCTGTGAAATGATTAACTTAACTTTTCAAAAAGTTTTCGATAGCAATTTTAGCAAAAGATAAGATGTTGATGCATATCGAAAAGAAGAAAAAAAGAAGAAAAAAACGATTATACGATAAGAACAATCGTAGATAACTCACGAAAAAATAATTTATAACTTAAAAGATATATTCTGTACTGTTAATGAAATTTTATATTGTTTTGCTTAAAATGTTCTTTTTGTTCCATTTTTAATTCCTATTTTGCTGTAGTTCAAGTGATGACAGTTTAATGTGACATATTTGACTTTGGGTTCTTTTTAAATATTTTCATGCACATTAAAGTTCAACTTCATAAACATTAAAAAACCATACCATCCGGTTTCAATATGGTATAAATTCTTCCCACACACACACACACAAATTCGGTTCAAAATTTTGCTGCAATGTCACACGTTGAATTTATGACAGTTTCCAATTTAGCACGGCAACAATCTTCGCTCCAGGCAACATGCAAAGAAGGAAATGAGCAATATTTATCCGCGTCCACCGCGTCCCGCTCGGTTCTTCCAGAAACAAGCTGCCGAAAATCACCAAAATCTGCCGCTAGCGATCAACGTCGCCATGCGCAGGCAGCGATCGGAAAAGATTAAACTTTCCGTCATCATTATTCGGCAGCGATATGCTCGTCGCACGCTGTCGATGCCGAACTTCCGAACGATGCTCGTATACCTTGACCATGGCTATTCTTCCGGCTGACATGTGGTGTATGGGAAAAAAAACCCACACACCGCTTCAGCCGGTTCCGGGCGGTATCACGAGTGATCGATCGCGATATTTGCCACATAAATCATAGTTTATCTACAGTGTCTCGTCTCCCCGCACAAACCGCAGACCATGCCCACCGTCTCCAGCGGAAGTCAACTTCCGGTGAACGTTTTGTCGCAATATGAGCGCTTACCTCAGCGCGTTAAAGATTGTGTCGGATTTTGTGATTGACACGTTTTGTTGGCGGAAAAAGCGAATGCAAAACAAAACAAAAAACACGCTTCAGCTATTACGTATTTATTTTCACCTCCATCCCCGGGAGCGATGCATATTACAGGAAAGGGAGCCCTATTTTTCTTCGCACCTAGAGGTTTGCTTTGGGCGGTTTTGGCACGATTTTCAATGCGCGAGAGGAAATGTTTCGTTAGGGAATGTTTCGCTCTCTATCCTTCACTCGCCTGCCCCTGAATATGTACTAGTCTAGCAAAACCCGAGGACCTACCGACAGCTGCACTCAAGGTTGTCGAAAATGACGGTTTATTGTCGTTTTCTTCCGCGGGCTTGATCGAGTATCATCAATCATGTTTATTATTGCTCGTATCCTTTTACTGGCTTGGAGCATGCAAACGCGTTGCCTCATTTTGCAAGCACTTCTGTGCTCGCTATCGATATAGCCTTTAGGGGGTGTTTTTAATTTCGAGCTTAAATATCCTTTGCTTTAAAGAGCCCTTCCGTTAGAGTGTAAATTTTGTGGCATGAAAAAATCTGTAAAAAAACTGTAAAGGCCGATTTGCACATCGATTCTTGTTGTTTTCACAAGCTATTAATTTGTATAACCCCGGAAGCGTAACAAAATAAATGTGTGAAAATAAAGCAACAACTTTATCACACTACACGTTGCAACATTTCACGGTCTCGAATAAACGAACAATGTTACACACCTACACGGTGGTGGAAGCGTTAAGTCAGCACATTATTTATACACAACCATCGAGCCTGCAATACATGGCCGCTTGCTCCGTTCAATCGTGGCCCCCGGAAACAAGAGGTGGGAATGGTGCGTGTTCGAGCATGACTGTAGTGTTGTTATTGATAGCGTCGTAAATTATTTACTGGTCGCAACTAAAAATTAACTGAGTTATGGGCAACGCAACTGGCAACAGGTTTCTTCTGCACGCACAAACGCTGATGCAGTTTTGTCGCCATAGCGTTCGATGAATTCGTAGTTGGGCAGAGAAATATGCATGTGAAATATTCATTTTTTAGTGAGTTTACATTCGATACATCATTTTTCAATGTGGGAATGGGATGAAAAATTGGGATGAATTTCAAACATTACTTACAGCTATCCGGGCAGTGCTACTAAGCATCAACTTCAGTATGAAAGAGCTTACCTAAAAATGGGAAAAGAAAATATAAATTGAAAAGAATGTTGTAAGGCTAGTTTCTGTGCCGTGCGTAAACCATTTGGGTATGGGCTCATATTGAAAAAAAAAAACATTTCAATGCATGTCGATTTATCGTTAAATAAATTTCAATTACTTTTACTCATCCTAGCACAGGCGTTCGTAGCCACATCTTGATGCGAAACAACAGACCTACGTAATTCAATGCGCACGTTTTCTATCGATAGAAATCTGAGAAAAATAAACTTTACATGGCGTAGTACGTTTATAGCTTCACGCTTGTGCTGGAGACGAGAGGAAGCGATATTTTATAAATGATTCCATCGACAGTGACCTGGAATAGTACGATGCACACGGCAGAATGTACGGTACAGAGCATTGCACATAACATGGAGCATGAAACCATGAGTCGATCTTATCTTCCGAAGCAATGAAGACGCACATGAACGCGTTTCAAAGGCAAACCCTACAAATGCTAACCAGCATTTGGTTTCGATTTCTCCTACCCAGAAGAGTGATCTATAAAAGGGCTTTTACTTAAAGCGCGTTATTTGATCCAGCGAGCTTACTGAATGGTTTCCCGCCAAGGATCGTGAACCTTTCAAACTTTATCATAGATGATTTCACTAGTCAAAGGAAATGATAGCAAAATAGGAAAAATAAACCTTACAAACGAAGCTCTTGTCTAGCACACCTACAAGGAAGCATATATTCAAATCGAAATGACAAATAAACTTCGTTCCTTCCGGCCGATCTGTTTCGTTTTTTGAAGCAACACTTGAATAAAAAAACTCCGCAAAAATTTCCCTCAGTGCATTTTAAGTCAAAATAAAACACGAATAAGCGTGGAAAGAAGAAAACAAACAGCACGGAAAGAGACGTACCGCACGAAACCAACTCGAACTTGAGAAGAAACCGAAAAACTTGAAAAGCTCGCCCCTTTCAGAAGTGGTTTTTGATTGGATGGGATAGGATGAAAAATAAATATAAGGCGAGTCAGAAGAAAAAAAAACATTTCGAGCCTAACCCTTGGCTCTATCTCTATCAGCATTGCAAACAGACACAAAAAGGAGAAAAAATCAGTCAAGAGATGTCTTTCGAAGCGTTCTCGTTCGATCGTAAATAAATCACGACCAGCGTGACGACGCACCCACCTCGAACCGATCCGAGCCGCTTGCGTACCGCGGCGGGAGATGAAATAAAATTCACAAAACACAAAAAGAAAACCCGTGCCACCGACCAAGGAGAAACATCCTTCTACACTTCCCCCGGGAGAGGGGCTGCTGCTGATGGTACTCCTTGCGGATTCGATTTATCGCACCAGCTTCCACCTCCCCCTCCTCTCCTCCTGATGCGTGGCGCGGCGACGGAATCGATGATGATCCTGATGAAATTTTACGACCGCACTCACCGCGCACGAGGTAAATCCTTGAAGAGGGAAAAACTGATTAAATTAGCATCACTAACACGCACGCGCCAGCGTGTTACGGACGTAGCACACGCGTGCCACGTGTTCCGTTCGATTTCGAGCGGCAATGGACGAGTGCTCGAAACGTGTGGATCGTATTGAAGAAAGCAAAACAGGCTTCACCTTCCCGTACTCAAACTCAAATACACACACACACACACACATTCGAGTCCCGGTGATGTAAATCAATGTAAAAGGAGCGCTGCAGTGACTTGCAGAATGCGTAATGGCCGCGTTTGCCGTGGAAAGCAGCGGAAGCCCGTAAAACCGGTGTCGGCGTTCTTCCGCTAAGCCGCCCGGATCATCATTTCCCCGCGGCTGGTTTATGGTGAGTGCATTCGGACGACCGATCTCGTCACGAACCGGAGACGGCCCGAACACCATCAATCTCAATGTATCAATTATTTAGTGTGCTCAGCGGAAAAGTGACTCCGGTGAAGGCGATAAAATGGGGAATTTGATTAGTCGAAACGCATCCCCGCTCGTCAACCCGTGGGAGAGACGGATGTTTTTCTAGCGAGAAAAAAAACGAAACCAAGCGATTGCATTACGGCCAGCTGGTTCCTTTTCCGGCCGAATGCGAAATTTCATTTGCAACCGCTTTTCCTCGTTCGAGTTGATTTTTATTCAATTAACGATGCACAGCGAGAGTCGGATCGAGTTGGGTGCCTAGGTTAGTTCGAAAAGTGCAATACTGCTCTCCAATTTTATGGCATCAAAACCGGATGATTGAACGACGCATTCCAAACTACAATCGAAAAACAATTTTCCTTTACATAAATGAATGTCATCTTCGCTCCGCTTCGTGCTGGGTCGAGGCGTGCCGCTTCGTGGCACAGAAGACCGATGCAGTCGGTCGGGATGGTAATTACGATTAGGAACAGGGGGGATACCAATGGTGCGGGATGCGAACTCGATGCGGACGGTTTCCCGGTACGCGATCGAATATACTGCACTGGAAAACCCGGTAACAGTACACCGGAAACAGAGGACCATTGCAAACTGCCCTTACTGCCACCAGTGCTGCTAGTCCTGAATCCGCATCCCGCACAGTTGCATATTAGCAATCGAGTTGTGCCATCGATGGTGATCCTTGTTGGTAGGGAAACCCGGATGATGGCGATAAGGGCCCTTCGCTGCAGTGTGCGCACCGGATGCGCAGTATCGTTATGACGTTGCCACAATTTCCGCTCAATCGATCGACAGCAAAGCACACCCAGTACAGCTCCGACAGTGACGTGAGGGAAGGATGAAAAGACCGAATGTGAAACGCAACTCCACCGCTCACACACGCGGTGTCCGGCCATCTGGAGAGGCATCCGGAAGCTAATGTCTAATCGCGAACGATCGTGGCGACTTGCGCCGCTGCACCAGACTTGTGTAATTAATTTAACCCCCTTTGCAGTGCACCGGAAGCTTGCAAACTTGCCCCGCCGTGTCTGGCGAAACTGCTCTGGCGTCGTTTAATATTGCTCGATTCTTGAAGCGTTATTGATCCCCGCCAGCGGCTCTTGTGTGCAGCTGCGGCAGAGTTACTTCTTCTTTCTTCCGGTATTGTTCAGCATATGTGCATTCTCAATCATCTCCAGCAAGCAATCAACGACAGACACGGTGGGATGATTGTTACCTGCAACGCTATCACCGGTCGTCGTGAGTAGGAAAAACGAAGCTTTCATTTTCGAGCAATTTCGGATGGCGATGATCGCTGTCGTACTTGATTGGGTTTTGCGATGCAGTGCTGCCTCATTTCGGTCGAACCGATGAAGCGTCTTGCAAATACGTTTCCAATATGCGTTGTGTCTTGCGATACAGCGACTCTCGGCGATAGAAACCTTTTTCGAAGACAATGCAAAATGTATACACTAGAGTCCTTTTCAGCAAGAATTTCTCCAAGCAGACAGTGCCGAAAGCTGAACGCTACTAACAGCGAATTAAACATGACAGCTTTACTGCCACGGTGCAGGAAACTAATTCGTATCGTTTGGCCTTTTCACTGCCTACCATAAATCACGATATTTATAGAGCGGCTGTGAATATTTCCCATCTGCAGGATCACTCCCGATAAACAACGCCTATTTTGACGCGACGGTTCGACGAATCGAACCGACGTTGCCGTTGCTTGGACTAAATAATAAATAAATATTAATGTCCGACGGTTGCTCAGTGTGGATAAGCAAGCGAAGAGGGTTTCGTCTCGTCAAATAATACCCTTTCGGAACGACAAATATTGTTCAACCTTTTCGAAGCCCAATAAAGGCGTAGGTTGATTTTTGTCTGGTCTTCTTTTTCCATAACTTTTGCTGGGCACAGAACGGGGAATGGAAACAGTTTTGTTGTAAACGGATGCATACAAATTTGCTGTCATCCAACAGTTTCCAGGGTGGAATAAATTTACTACTTAAAGATAATGGCCAACCCGAAAGAATGTAACGTTCGTTTCGATATTTTTACTCATTTGTGTTGTTTCTGCAAATTAGGGGACGCTAATTTACAACCGTCGGATGCGTAGTTGCTTTCGCAATGAAAACGTTCATCGAAATACAAAATAGCGTCGACACTCTATTCGATTGCCAGGGTTGAAGTTGAATTCACATTTGTCCATTTGTTTTTTCATCACCTCCAAAAAATAAACGCCTCATTTCTTGATGTTCACTTTACGTTCAACACGGTGAAAGTAATGCTGCGGTATCGTTAAATATGTTCCAAAAGAACCACGAAGAACTAGATGCTCGAACTCTAAAAGGTGGTATTCAGAAAAAAATAACAAAGATATGTGAAAAAGAAATTAACTGCAATGGACAGGTGGATAATTCCTCCTCGCATACCCTTTCCAGCTCCGGTGAAGCACTCACACGTGTGGTGCCGCCTGGGTGTAACAATTGCTGGAAATGCCTGCTCCATCACGATGATTGGCGCAATGGAAAACAGACGGTAAAGGAAAACTTGAGTTTCATCGTCATTTTGGCTTGAGGTGCATCCAACATCGAGCACATTACAACAACCCGCACATACACAACTGCAGACATGATTTAAATGCCTGCTCCTAAGCAATTAAACTGATTGCACTCACCGCTCGCCCGGTCTCAGGTGAATTCCCCGATTCTAAGCATTCCTGCGCGTTGGTGGCCACCTATACCGTGAGCGAGCTCATATTTTGACTTTCCACGTGCCAGGAAGTGGCTCCATTGAAATGCTTTTAAGCGAATCGTAACGCTCCAGTACCGGTTTTTTCTGTTTTTATTTTTGTGCGCTTTTTGGTTTGTACTGCTTTTGCCAGCGTTTTTTTTCGCTGCACCTTCCACTTTCGATTGAGCCCATTCGCTTAATGTGAATAGTTAGTACGACACAGGTGGTAACCACGGATCGATTTCCCCTGGTCGAGTGGTTGGGAGCTTGGGTCAAATGGGAAAAACCCCATGTCCACGGTAAACGCGTTGGCATCGGTGGAATGACTCGATTGATTAGCACACGGGAAACTTCCTATTCAATTACACCACCCACATCGAGGACGTACGATGAATCGATTAATTCGGGGTTTCAATAACGTTGATTTCCGATAGCTAAAGTACTTACCGGAATACCATAACCAGGTGCTCGTGCAGTGGAAAATAATTTTGCAATCTAAGCCATAGCTGTGGAGGGCTACATTCATCGAAATCCGTGCCGATTCCAAAGCATTTCGTATGAATTTTACTTTGAAGGCTTGAAATTAACCAGAAAAAGAGCTTCTATACTGTCATTTTATACAGGTTATATGACGATCATTCGAATTTGTGTTAAATTTAGTGTATGGGTTTTTACCAATAGAAAAGAACAAGTTGATTTTTGGATAACAATCACAATTCTCAGGGTTATAAAACAATTCTATAAATAAATGTTTCGTTCAAAAACTTGAAAATATTTTTTTTTTCAACACTCTGCTTTCGACGAAAAATATCAAAGGCATTCCACACGTAATTCAATTAATCGTACTTTTAAAAATATTTTTAATCCTACATCAGTATGCATCACATCGGGTTCCTAAAAGTTTTTGAGCTACCGAATTTCTTTTCAGTTTAATTTCACAAAAATGAAATGAAATGTAAAAAAAACGAAGCAAAGGTTTGCATACATTGGATGGAATGTGCGTGGACATTGGAAATACATTTAGTAGGAATTAAATTAAAACAGAAGTACTACTCTCATGCATCGGAAATTCAAAAGTATTTATAAATGAAGTTATAAAAATTGTATTTTTGACTGCCAAATACTTAGAGCGAATCAAATAAATTATAAAAAAATAATAATAAATACGTAGTGCTTGACAATTATTCCACCGTGATGAAGCTTCTGAAGGAATTGTACTCCTCCAAATGCTTTATTTTACCATCATTCAGCATCGTTCAGTTTACGTCCAGCATTATTGTTGTTATTTAAAATCGGTTCTCATTCACATGCTCACCACGTGCAAAAATCTGTCGAACTGTAAATTGGTTTACTCACTCAGACCGACCGTTCATCGCTTCCGGAATGCGATTCCGAACCAGTTTACATGCTGGCCCGAGCCTTATTTCTCTCGTCTCCCATCCGCACGAGTTTCTTTATTAGTCATTTCAACACAGGCCACTTTGTACGCCAGCTCGAGAAAAGGAGAACGGATTGGTACACACGTACGTGTGGGCGACCATTCCAGTCAGAAATTCATTTATTTATGGTGATGAAAATAAAAAGTAATTGCCGAACAGGACAGCTGCTGAATAAAACATTAATTAATTTTATCATCCGCACAACGCGCGCCCCGCGCTGAAAGCGGAAGCACTTTTAGTATACCAACGAGCCATTCACACACACACACGCACACACATACACACACACACATGCACACGCAAAAGCTGACACTATCATCAATCGGCATTCGGTCCAGCGTGAGCTTCCGGAAAAGTGAGCAAATTAATGTACGGTTTTGGGAAAAAACGCACCCAAAGAGATGTGAAATTTGTGCGGCTAGTTAGCAGGTGGTTTTTCGGGTGAAATTAAAATTCTCTTCCGTTAACTAATTTCAATCGCTCTTCACTGTCGTTTCCCAAGCGTTATGTGAATTACGAGGAAAGTGTTTTTTTGAATTCAAATTCATGCAATACCTGTACCTTCTGTCTCATTATCACCGGTTGAAATGAGCTCGTCGCATTCAGCAGGTGCCTTGTGAGTTTAATGCCATTTTTTGTGCTCTATTATTCGCATGCCACACTCAATTGGCTTGCCAATATGCCGCTCCAGCCATTCATCAAGCCGGCACAAACACACGCACGAACCGGTTTTGGAGCACACTACCGTCCCCGCCCACTCCCAACGCGTCATCCTACGCTCCATTTCGCTTTCAACCGATTGCATTTCGAATCTTTATCGTTAACCACATCGCCAAATATGGCCGGCTGGAAAGTAGAGTGATGTAGCCACAGCAACAGCAACAACAAAAAAACCCAAACCTTCCTTAATTTCGTTTTCATGAAAGTATAATTGAAATTTTATTTATTTACCATTAACTGCCCCGGTAACCGAGCTTTTAGCCTACGAATCGTGAAATGAGAGAAAAAAATATGCATGCGTATGTTGGCTACCGAAACCCGGTTGCAAAAGGAGCCATTTTGCACATGGTGGTCCCGGGTGGTGGTGGTTCGTTTAATCGGCTACTAACGCAGCAGTCGGTGCCGGCGCGAGCGGGGGTGGGGTGGTGATTGTGGGGTGTCGGTAAATTATTTTTATTTCACCCTTCCACAGCTATTATGTTGGGGATTAATGAAACAACAACATTGCAATTATCAGGCGCGAACGATGCGGCGTGTGGCTGTGCCCATGAATTGGTGCGGGTAAACGCAAGGGGGGAACGCGCGTACAACATAATATGAGAACTTACACATTCATAATGCGAACTCCACTGCTTCGTTTCAACCCACGCGGTCACCAATGGCGAGGACAAAAATTGAGTACGTTAATATAACGATTTTACACCGCGATGGTGTTCTCTTTGGATCATCATGCGGAAAAAAAACGCTCTCACTAAGGCCGAGAGCGAATACAGTGTTTCTTTGAAAAAAAAAAAGAAAACCAAAAACGAGGCGCAAATTAAACGCAACACACGCGAAATGGACACGACAAATCGATCAGTCGGTAAAACACGAAACCACTTTCCCGTGTGCTGGTTCACTGCTTCATCGCCACATACTGGAAAACTGCAGTCGATAATGAACGGAACGAAAATTGCCATCAAACACAGAACGATCCGGACGTTGGGAATGAGTGACACGTTTCTCACCGCAATCATTTTTTTTTCTTCCACAACCAATTCTGCCACCGGTTGGGGTTTTTTTTTAAATTATTTTCTGCACAAGATAGGCAAACCTACCGAGCCATCGTTAAAAAAATGTTTTAATATCGAGCGCCTATTTAACGTCTCTCCCTTTTCAGCATTTCACCCGTCAATAATTGGTTTTGTCCTTCCTTCCCGGCGGATACAGACTGTCGGTAAGGCAAGCGGTGTTTGCGTTCGGTTCACTGGTTTTGTTTGTTTCCCTTTCTTGACCCGTCTGCGGCGCATAGAGTGCGGCCACGTCCCTTACTCATTTCTAGTCCACATAACCATAATAAAAGGAAAGTTCGACAAAAGTCAAGCAATGTTATATCGACAACCAAAAGCGGCAGCAGCGTTTGGAACACCATAAATCACGATGTTTATTCAGCCCCGATTGACAATTGTAAGGCAAGCTTGCACGTTCAACCCTGCGCCGTGGTTCGTGGTGGACTAACACAAGGGAAACTAACAAAAAATGTGACGCTATAAATATTCTTGCCCAAAAACACGGTGCATGACCTATTTTGAAGACGGCAGCAGGCCTATCAAAAGTCCAAGCCAGTGCAGTCCGGCAAAGGAAGAGGAAAGGATAACGAAGTGGCCGAAAACAAAACAAAAAATGTGTCGTTTTATTCCACCGACTTCCGAACGCTTCTCCTCTTCAATCGCGCCCTGTGGCGTCGTATTCCGGCGATAAAACTCACCCCAAGAAATGGGGGCACCACATCAAACGGCCTGAAGTTACTTGACTGGCAGAACAACGGACAGAATTTTTCCACTCCCAGGTACACCATCCACCCGGAAAACCCTTTTTCGGCCTGATGTTTTCTCACAGAGTGGCACGCCCCCTACCACCAGCCGAAGTGGGGCATCAATCAAACTCCAAGGTGCCGCCATAAATTAACCAGCCACCAACCGGGTGGAACATTCTTCCGGGTTTGCTCGGGATGGGTAAGACGTTTCGTTTATCCGCATCGGCAGGGAACTGTGACCACCCATCGGCAGGATTCACCCATCAAAGCGGAAGTCACTGTTCGGCTGCGGCTATTAATGCTGTTCGCGTTCAAGTGCGGTCAAGTAGTCCACGCCGTGATTAGCACTGTGCGCCCGGCTGGCGGTGTTCATTAGCAGCAACATTGACTGACAGCTACCGGGGCTGTCCGAGACCGTCGGCCGTCCGCCCGTGCCATTCATCGCCACCATGGAGGAGCCTTTAATTAGATCAAACGGGGTGAAAGTGTTTCACCACTTTGGATGCAGTGCGTCGGCTGCGATAATGGTGGCCGCTGGTGTCACGCTGTCTTATTAATAAAAGCCTGAGCATCCGCAAATGAGGAGATGAGCCGAAAAAAGCTTCCCGTAAGGACTTTCCCCATATGCTGGCGTTTTTCTCCCGGGTTCCTATGGAAAGGAATGTAATTAAACGAAACTTCACAGCCAGCCAGATTCTACGGCTCAGTTTGCACGGGATCCGTGTATTGAGATACTTTCATTTATTTTTCATCGTTAAAGTATGATAACGTTTAGAAGATACAGTGGCAAACATATCTCAACCACCGTAACTACTAAGCAACCGCAATTATTTAGATAAGTAAAATGAAAGTTATCTCGGCCCGTATGCAGGGTTGCAATTGTTGTTGCAATTTTATTGACGTCCTGTATGCAAGGCTCGTAATTTGGGGGAGAAAAATTCCTAGCAACCAGAGACTATCAAGATGACTTTCCAACAGATGCTAGCTGAGCTTCACTGCATATTCTGATTTAGTAGGGAATCACGCTGGTGAAACGATCATAACTTGTGCTTGCAAAATTGCAGTGCTGGTAATGTCTTGTCCATTCCCATCAAAACTATTGATGAAGCGCCCTTCAGGCAGGAAAGAAAGCGTTTACTGTTGGGGCGGATCTAATCTGGTGTTCTGCATCGACGTTGTAACAAACACGTTCAAATGTTAGCCCGTTATGGGGCGTTGCTACAGAATTGTCGAATCCTGTGTTGAGCACGGATGGAGAAGATTAGCCACCGTAGGCGAAAATATATCAATTTTCCCAGTTAAACTGTTTGGGCAGTGTTGAACAGAGAACAAACATTTTAACGAAACAGTTGAAAACCAAATAAAAAATGCCAAAAAGATGAACATGGTTCAATCAATAGATGCAGCACAGCAATTGGTTTTCATTACAATCTATACCATTGTTGATGATGAATCATGGCTCTTCTCACACTTCAAGCTCGGCCTTATGCAGCAACAACACACCCAAACCACTACAGCCTGGTTCATTGCGAGGCGAACGAATACTAAAATAGCATTAAAATTAGCATGAAACATTACGCATCAGCACTCGGCGAAGGGTCGGAACAAATATGAGGGAGGCGGAGACGGCTAGTAATCGGTTCGGGCACTGATTGAACTCTCCACCTCCGCCCAACAGTGGAAAAGAAGAGCCGTGCATACGAGCGTGTGTTTGTAAGTGCGTTTGTTCGGCAATCCGTTTAGTTGGTGTTTTCGATGCAAATTGCCGCAATCAGATTGTGCAATTATTCATTCATCAAAAACCCGGGGCATCATTGAGCTGGCGGTAATGAGAACAATATGTAGACACAGCATGCATGTAAGCGAAACCGTGCACAAACACATAACCACCTCCACCCACACATGCGATTAATAACAAAAAAGTGCATCGAAACGTGATGCTAAATCTCCACCTCTTACGTGTGTGCGATAGAGACGGGGAGAGAAAGAGAGGGGGTGAGAGAGAAAGAGAGCACGACTAATAAATTTGTTCACAAACGCCAGTTTGTCAAACAGCAACCCACGACCATCCGGCTCCCCGACGTGTGGTTCACCCGTTTTGGTGAGCAGGAGCGGGAAAGCAGTAATTTATTTTAGTCTACTCCGCTGCTCATGGTATCCCCTCGCTCGCACTCTCTACTTTTCCTTAGAACGGGTGTTGCATCAGCGAAAGTTGATGAGAGGGCATTAATTAATGTGGCTCCTGAACGAGCTGAGGGCGGCTGGGATGGTAAGCGTCGTCGTTCTCCGGTTTGTGATGATTTTATTGCAGAAAGAAAGAAAGCGTTAAATTTTAAGCATTTTCATACATTTTTCTTGCAATGGTTCTCCATCTTTTCAAGCACACTTCTCCGACCTGTGCATTACGTTGCTGGGCAAGCGTGGAAAAGTTCGGACGATATCTCAACCCAGCTTCGCCTTAGTGTTGCTACCTGTTTCGCAAGTGGACGTTGCAGAACGTGGTTCCGTGTGGTTTGTTTACAAGAAATTGAGTTTAAAACCACCCGGGAACGTTGATGCTTTGAAAGACGCCGTGCATGCGCACGCACACACCCCGTTTGGAAAATGTGTACTTCCAGTCGGAACGCACTTCCCGTCGCCATTCTCCGTTCGTAAGCTCCTGTTCGTTCGTGTTTCACCGGCTCCGGAGAGGGGAAAAAACTTCACCACACAAAAACTTTCACCACCCAGGGGAACCGATGGGAAATGCGAAGCTTTCAGCGCATGATCCACCACATCAAAACATCCGATCCGGTCAGGCGACTGGAAGCGACCGCCACCGGTGATCGAACGAACACGAGCACGAGCGAAAGTAACCGAGCACAACTCACCACATTCGCTCGGGCGGAAACTCACCACGCGCGCGTTTTTCGATGAAGCTTTGGACTTTTCCCGCTGGACGAGGGGTTTAAAATTTTGCCGGGAAATGCAAACGTAACCCGCAACGTGTGCGTGGTTTGTGTTTAGGCTCCACTCCACCCGGGAGTCGCGCTTGTCGTTTGCTGTTTACGAGCGCAACGGTGGGATGAAGTTTTCAATTTCCCGGAATGTTATGTGGTGGAAAATTGATTAAGTTTAATGACACATCGCCCGGACGATGGAGCTTACGGGTTTTGGGGTGCGGGGTGCATTGTGAATTTTACAATGGGTTTAAAACGAAGCCGACCTTACCTGATTATTGTCATTCCGGACTGCCCTCTCAGCTGGCACGACATACGGGTTAGTTTTTAACACCTCGGACTCCGATTTACAGCCCAATTTCACCATTTGTCGAATGAATAGAAAATCTCACAAATGTACGAGCCCAATACAATTATGGAGGCTGTAGCGATTGGGAGCATCCTTCGCAGCGCCCTGTCTGCCCTTCGCCCGTTCTATTGCTTTACCATAACTTCCGGCAACATAATCTTATTTTATGATCACGTTCCTACCCGCGCGCGCGCGCTTCATATTTGTAAACCAAACACGACGAAACAACCATGTTTTTATGCTGCCCGGGTCCGGGCCGTTTTTCGGTGTTTTATCACACAATCAAACAAGGCTTTATGATGGACAGCAGGGCTCGGCCACCGTATGCCTACGTCACCGATACATCACACAAGCTGTATTCGAATGGTGTCCGTTCATGAGCGCACATCAAACGTTTGCGAAACGCTTTTAAATGAATAGATGGATGAGTTTGTGTGCGTGCGCTGCACACATATATATATCAAAGGACGCGCGTCGTTGTCGTTTTGCATCGGTTTCCATTTGCTGTCTCGGTTTTGCTTTATCACAATCGTACTATCGCAAGGATAACTTTCTTTCATTTCATCTGTAATAACTTCGCCACCGCGGTACGGTTTTGTGAAGCTCAGAAGTTAAAACTCGGTTGGCGCTTATGAATGTATACTGTGCAGGAGCGTGAGGGAGTGAGTGAGAGATAAGGCAAGAGAAAAATGGGAGAGACTTTCAAGGACAGTGCCGGTTTGTCAGCATTGCTTTTCGCAAGACACATGAGGCGGCCAACTGCACACCAGAACGGCGAAAGGAGACGAAGTATTAATTAAGATGGACGTTAAGATACGGCTGAGATTTTAATTTCAGCGGACAATTTTCAGCCTGTCTAGGTGGGCGGAAAGCAGGCTTAAGAGTAAGGGCACGACCACGGTGCTCCCATCCGTGGCATCCGCGCACCTTGCACGGGTTCCCGGACCGGAATATCTTTAATTTCAATTGCTATTCTCCATCTGCTGGTGGAAGCGTTTTGTCTGAGTGCTTACCGTACCGTGTCCGATTTTGATGCATATCGTACACAGCTTATCTGAAGACCTCGTGTGCAGAGAAGACGACCCTGAAAGCGGGATTTTCGTCTGTTCACACTTCAGTCTCTGATCGGTGCAATAAATGAAATTTCCAGCACCATTTCCCACCCGGCGCCGAACGCATCCCTGTTGGAACTAATAATTAATACTTTTACCCACCACCAGCACCACCACCACCACTCCCTCGTGCATGCCAACAAGCATCCACGGTCGGCCAATTTGTGGTCACAACCCATCGGAGTGTGTTGTGTGTTTGCCGCACTTGCAACTCGTTGCGCTTGTTTGATTGGTGAAATGTTTGAGATGAAATTAAATTATCGTCTACAAACAAGCCGATCGGGATGGGATATTGGCTATTCCGAGGTCGAACAAATAAGGCTGCCGTTTCGGCTGCTAAGCGTTACCGGAAGGGTCAGGAGGCCGCTTGTCCCGCTTCGGCCCAATTACTCGCAATCATCCGTGCAAACATGCCGAAAGCGGAAGAGCACGCGCATACCACGGAAGCGGACGTGAAAAAGTCAAACCACAGCTTCTCAAACAGCGGGCCAGCATCGCACCGGTGCAATTTACGATGCACATATACCCCGTAGCGGTTTAGCTTTGTTTTGCGTGATTTGCTTTTGGTAGGTATGGTTGTGAAGAGACCGTGTTTCTGCTACTGCTGCTGTTGATGCTGCTCATCGTACACTTTTGCATGCATAATGCAGCAACATTGGCTTTGTGTGGTGCGGCGCAATCTGCAAACATCAATTCCGCTGCACAGCCTGGGCACGGCGATATGGGCGCGCTTCTCAAGAGTCGTCCAGATTGGGCACGAGTTGCGGTGAATAAAAATTGAACTAGAACAAAAAATGTATGTATATTAAAGCGATCCTTTTTGTCGAAATTTACATCAACCGGATGGACATAAAATAAACATTGACAGTTTGTGCGGTGTTCACGCGAAACAATTACAACCTAAGCAGCCTACGTTCTGCCTGCACCGGCCAAACCGAGATTACGACCGGCAACCGAAATCCGTATTCCCACGGTTTGAGTTTTGCTGGCACAGGACTTGCTCACGGCAAAACAAATTTATTACTGCAAAACCCCGATCCTAATTGATAAAGCTTTCTCATTAGCGGCTACATGTGTTTCGAGCAAACATGCACACACACACACATATACCATCGCATCGAAAAGCATGACACAGCTGGATTCGGCCAGCAGCAATGTTTCGTTCTCGAATGTTTGTAGATAAATAAAACTAAACAAAAAAACGAAACGAAAAACATTTCACCTCCGCGGTGTGATGTCTAGTGATATCTGCATCCGAACCACAATGGGCCAGATAAGGTAAATGGATAGACATTGAATTATTCATTTTAAGATTTTTATGAGTTTTGCTATTTTTTGCCATGAGGTAAAAACTTGAAAAACCTCAAAACATGAATAAAATAATTTAAATTTAGTAATGATCTTTCGGTGATTTATAAACAAATAAAAAAAAACATATTTGCATGTAAATATTCTATATAGAGGTTCCAGCTCTCAGCTACTCAAATACTCTGCTAGTCGATTGCGAATTTCAACTTTCAACAGTCAAAGTTGAAATATAAAGGCTTGTTTTAAAATTATACATTATACATTTCATACATTACATTTTTTAATATTTCATAATCTTTTAAGTATTTAATATACGTATGAACAGTCACCTGCTTAAAAAACTGAAAGATTGTGACAAACAGAGTTTTCTTTATTAAAGATCTTCGAATATAGCTATCTATGCTTCGAAGGTGTATCAAATATTTTGGATTTATTTTAATCGGATTTTGGTGATTTTCAATGCACAAATATCAGACATAAAATTGACAATAAAATAAATATGTTTTCTTTTAGAAATATCCCTGATTGCACCACCGTGCAAACGTGTCCCGTGTCATGTGAAAGTTTCAATTATTTGTTCGCGATGATATCGGGCAGCGGCTGCGGGTTGATGGAAGCCCGTTAATACTATTGCCCACTTTCCCGGAAGCTTTCTGCCGGCGCAGCGCGAATGCACGCGAATGTCACACGCGTGCGGCGCTGCTATCAAAACCGATCCAGGCAGACATTCATCACTGCAGTGCACCCGGACGTGCCGGTGAGTAAATGCACATGCAAAACCCGCCACCGCATGCCGCATGCATGTTTATTCAGTGGCACGCACGCATCAAACGATGCGGGGAAGTGGGGCAGGGATGCATCCGTGTTTCGAGCTCCGGCGCATCACACCAGAGATCGGAGATTTCCCTAGTGTGGCCCGTCGCGCATCCGTACGGTACGTGCATTTTAATATTATCAAAAACAATTTCATGTATAATTCTATTTGTACAAATGTCCATCTCATCATGGTGACACATACCTCCAACACTGGGCGCTCGTAGTGCTCAATGGCAGATGGGCAAGGGAATGGCTTTGCGAGCGAAACCGGTCGACCGTTTCACGGAGGATCACGAACTTGCTAAAGGAAGGGGTAGGATGCAATCCCGGCAGACTATAACGAATGATTTTGCACATTTCCGAAAAACAGATTTCGCAGTTTGGGAGCACGCTGCAGGAGTTTCTCTATATATCCCCTTAAACCGTGTTTCTCGTCGCCATCGTAGGGGTTCGGTCGTACGACAATTCTCTCACGAGCACGACACCAGCGGGTGGGCACGGAAAAGACAGTTTCCCAAATGTAGTACGTATTACCGTCCGCTCCGTACGCGGCAAAAGCGGATGCAATAAGCTCGAAACATCATGCACCCACTCGCGCACAATGTTGTACTTCCGTTTTTGTCATGGCCCTTAAGGATTAACACATAAAAAAGTGATCTTTTCTGGGGAAGCGCATGGAGTTGGTGAGAGCGAAGAAACGCAACGCAAATTGACTACAACCTGCATCCGTTTTTTTTTCTTGCTCTCGAAAGAATCATTATTTCGACACACGGAGCACGAAAATGGATAGCTTTAGAAAAAAGGATGCCCCACCGGATGCCTGTACGGACGGATAAACGATTTTGTTTAACTAACGCGTTCGCCATACTTGACCACTCTCGACATTTGGTGCACAACGGATGGGAAAACGCGGTGGTTATGCAGTCGATGCGCCTTTTCGGGAAACGTCATTTCTTCGCACTTGGATAGCATGCTTTAGTGCTTAATCGTGGACTATGGCGCACGATAACGATAATAATAACACTGGCAATAACAATGATAATAATAATCAGCCACGAAGCGAGAAAAGCCAGCCGAAAAGGATGGCGCAAAGGTTAAACCAAAACACACAAATGCCACCGCAAACTCCCGGAAACTAACCTTTTGATCCGCGTTTGGTCGGTTGGTTGAACCATGGAATGGATTGGTTCAGGGAGCAGTGCGAGTACAATGCACGCTGCCGCAGCCTGCTGCTGGTGCGATGAGGGAAACTGGAAAACCAGTTTTGGTTTTGATTACCAATAGCAGCCAGAAGCAAACAGGGGGTGGTAAATAAAACCTCGATCGATTCGATTTTTCCATGCTTTTTGTTCTGGTTTAGATGCGCGGAAGAATACCAGCGAGCGCTTGACCCTCCATCGCAGGATAGTACAGTATGCAACATACTTATACCACCACCTGTTTGTTTTTATAACTAAACAAATACTTTAAGAATGAGGAAATGTGTTTAGGTAAAATTAAAACAAAATGCGACTTGCACAGAGTTTTTTGTGCATATTTATAAATTTTTGTTAGTTTTGAGAAAACTTAATATACGTCATAAAATCGAGGATTATTAAATTGCATTGTTCTGACTAAGATAAGAACTTTAACTGTTTTTATGTAATGTTTTTTTCACCGTTGGCTCTAAATTTCTTTAAATATTATGTAAAAGTAACGATAAGACTGTAAAAAACTATGTATTTCAAACACTCTTATGTACAAAAGATCCATTAAATTGCTCAAAAATGTCCAAAGTCAGAGAGTCAATAATCAAGTTTGCTTTACGTACTCATTAAATGGCAGAAAACGAATTTAAAAAATCAATGGATGTTATTTCCTGAAAATACACACTGCATGCTATTTTTAACACTGTAGAATAGCTGTGGACTTTGAACTACAACTTGCTGGTGTTTTTTTGCTTACTCCACCTCATACTTCACGGCATTGTCGGGGTATTCGTCAGTTCCAACGCTTTGACCACCGCTTACAGAGCGATTTTTTTTTATTCATTTCACTCCGCTAGTGATTGTAGTTTTAGTGGTTTTAAAACGCATCGATAAAAGTGGTGCGTTTGGAATAGACAGGCGGTTGGTAGAGGAGTAGCTCCGGTAAAAACACCCCGACCGCGGTGCTTGTGGTTTTGTATTGGAAAAGGGTCAGTCGGTTGCAAAAACCGACCCTTTCACAATCGAATGCACTGATTTTATCAATGGATATGGTAAGCGAAATCAAAATAAAGGCGATGCATTCACATTTCTCGATTCCCGTTCCCAAAGGGGTGAAGTGAACTTTACGTGAACCAATAAATGGAATGGGAAAAAACCATGGAGAGAATGCACTATTACTGTTCTATTAATTTAAAAGAAACGAATCATATATAAGGACCTCAAATCGTGATGTCAATCGCTTATTGCAAGTATGTAATGAATTAATTAATTCATTCCAGTATAGGTGTTTGAAAAACATGTTGTGTTACGTGCTTTTTTGTCGTACAATTCACGCTACTAATGAATAAAGTTTTTTTTCGAACTAGCCGAAGAAGCGCCTGCCTGATTGGAGCCGACAGAAGTCTAACGCAGGACGGTCGGAAAGCCATCACAGGCGCTAAACTTTGCTACCGTACTCAATGAGAACCGGTGGAGACCACGTACCGCTCCCGGGCTGCAGAGGCTGCCGGCTGCCTCTAGCAATCAGACTTAATGAGTCTGTTCCGTGCCCGTGTGTGGGTATCGTTTTTTTTGTTTTGCTCGTGTCCTGCGGATGTCCTGTGTTCAATTTCCCTTTATTCGGAAGCGTACGGAACCGGGCATACCAGGATGGTATGCGTTACGATGGCGAAGATCCCGTTATTATGTTATTGCCATCAGAAACATGATGCACGACAGATCGTGACCGGCAGGATGTTCCGCAACGCATCCTTCCAGTGGGTCCGGCGGCAGAGCGAACGCTGCGTAGCTTTTGCAATAAAGTAAAGCAAATAAATCAATCCCCGGGTGCGCGCACGGCACAAATGCCGCCGCCGCCGCCATGTTGGTTGCCATGTTCAATATTGAAATCGAAACGACGGTCGTGTTGCTGCTGCTCCTGCCACCGATGGAGCTTCCGGATGTTGTAGGCGCTCGCACCCGCACGCCACATTATATTATTATTAGTTGTTCGGTCGCTTTTGGTCCCCCGTACGGTAGATAAGAACATCCCATCACGGAGGACGGTGTTCTCGATAATCACCTGCGAGGCAAACGGGCGATATGCCCTTTTCTGAAAATTTGTAACTAAATACCTGCCGTATAGACTAGGAGTGCTGGGGAAAACCAACATATCGCTGTGCCATCAACGGCAATCCAAACCACATGCCAATCGTTTCGCGAACATTTGTAGAGGGCGAGAACTTACCTGTAAAGAGAAAGAAAAGGAGAAAAAACGTATAGTGGGTAGGGAGA
>JXXA01014422.1:0-18486 GCA_000956255.1 Anopheles punctulatus
TAAAACACAATAGAACACATGAAATACAAAAAAAGTGAAATACATTTGCCTCAATTTCTTTCATTTTTATGGTATACACTGTTGTGCTGCGGATTGCATACCTTCAGTGATACACACCACAAAATCATTGCAAACATTAGGGCGTCGTCTAAACAGTCGTCGACGAATTTCGTTAGAAATTTCAAATTTATTTTTACTGTTTTTTTTTAACTCTATCCAAATAGACAGCTTAAACGTAAAACGCACATAAACACAACCGCACGCTTATAAGCATATAGTCGAATATATTTGTTTGCTCTCGTGCTCGCGTGCTTTAGAACCTTACGATTACAAACGGGTGTCACCGGTGTGGCATAACGCGCTTCAATTCACCCAAACACTGCCTAAACAACCAACGAACTCTTGCAAATACCAACGTCACACCGTATGTGCGATAACGCGATAAAAGAACAATAATTTAACCAACAAACCCTAAGCAAACAACAAGCAAACCGCCCCATCGATCACAGCGCGATGTTGTGTTGAGTGTGTGTGTGTGTGTAAACTGTGTAAACCGTGTAAACTCCCCATTATCCTTATCAATAGGGTCGTTCAGGAATATGGAGGAGCCAAAGCCGAGAGAAGGGCTTAACCGACGAGAGCCATGTGAGAACGGCGACGGGAAGAACGAGATTTAAGAAGTAACGCGATCGGGCGTTCGTGTTGAGCCAGCCAGAAGCGTGACCCAGCACAACCACCTGCCGACCTGTGTTTTGGTAACTGTATTCCACCTTTTCCCGGCGTAGCGAGCGTCTAGCTCGCGTCACTGCTCGGTTGCTTAAACGTAAGTGAGGGACGACCGATCGCCCACCGTTTGGAACGATCGGTTTGCGTTAATCTATAAGTGGGGAAGGGGGCTGCGGAGAACGTTCCTACGCCCGAACAAACGATTTGCTAAGCTGCCTAATCTAACGAGAGAACAGAGGAGTCCGAGAAGGGAAAACAATCATCCCGGGCCGAGAAATCTTAGTCCACCTCCAGCTTGCGGAAGCTGCCGATGACGCCGCTGGCAATGTCCGCATCGGTACTGTCCGCCCACGGGATCGTGCTCTTGTTGATCTCGATCTCCATGTCGTCCAGCGCCAGCACGATGTCGCGCCGTTCCTTCAGCTGCTGCTTGAACTTGGCGATACACTCCGCGACCGGCACGGTGCCACCGTACTCCTTCGGCAGCAGCTTCGGGATGATCTTCCCCTTCAGCTCGTCGAAGCCCCGGTGCACAAACACCCGGTTGCGCAGCTTCTCGCTCAGCACGGACAGGATAAACTCGGACAGCTTGTTCGCGAACGAGGGCAGGTTGACGAAATGGTTCTCCTTCTGGCGCATCGGCAGCGAGTTCTGCACGCAGTGCGCCAGATTGCGGATGTCCGTGAACGACCAGATGCTCAGGAAGCCGATGTTCAGCTCCGAATCGTCCGTCACGTGGATGTAGCCGGCGATCTGTGACTCTTCCTCGTCCTGCAGCGCCTCCAGCACCATCGAGTGGATCTTGATCAGCTGCGCCGAGGTGAACCGGCTCGTGTCGAACTTGCCCGCATTCGAGAAGATTATCTTGCGCCCGTGCTCGTCACGCTCCGGCAGCGGGTACAGGTAGCCGCTGTCGATGATCGCCTCCAGCTCCGGGTCGTTGATGTCCAGCTTGAAGAACCAGTGCGGATAGACCTGCCGGATCGTCAGGTACTTCTCCAGCATTTCCGTCGCGGCCGGTATCGAGAACTTCTTCGTGCGCAGAAACCGCAGCAGGAACGGGGCGTCCGTCCGGCACTTCCGGATCAGCGGATGTTTCGCGATCCACTCGCGGAACTGCTTCAGGGCGCTCTCGCGTATGTCGTCGTCCTCGCGCAGCTCGTCCTGGGCCATAATTTTGTACTTGTCCGAAAGGTTGAAGCTGTACGGGGCGTAGCTTTCCGGGGCTTTGTTGAGGTCGATTTTACCAGTCACTAGCGGAGAAAGAGAGAGCGAGGAAAAGGAAACAAAATCGATGAGTACACGAAGCAACCTTGAAACGACTGGCGGACATAAAACTTTCTCCCGAACGGATCATCACGATCGGCAGGCATTTCCAAGACAGGTGGGAGACTCTATTTGCCACCCCATTTGCAGCGACTAAATTGTTCGATTGTGCTGGTTATGGCCATGAGTCTTTTAATGGCATGGAGGTGCTAATTAAGGAATAATCGTATGATAAAAACCCGTAGCACATCCGTTATCGAATACTGTTTCGTAATCGTTGACGACTACCCAGCTCACTCTTCCATACGTCTCTCACTGAAATTGAGATTGAGCAACAATTTTCTGGTAAATACTGACAGTCGATGCGTCCAATGTCAGAGCGCTCAATTGGAAGTGCGAATAATTAGTGCTAAAAAGGGCCTGGGCCAGTACCTTCTAGATGCAAACAAGATCATCTGTCGCTGAAAGGCGAACTGAGCGCGCGTTTCGGTCATGGCTAGCTTCTACTAGACGGTCTACTTATTGCCTGGTGGAACGAATTGTGACGTTTCAAGAGAGCGAAGCAAGAGCGAGAGAGCCGAAGAGACAATTTGACACACAAACACACCACCGCATGTTACGTCAATCAACGATCGGTTGAGTTGAACCGTGAACCGATAGCGAATTCGAACCGGTTTAACCGGGCGAAGAAAGAAGGTGCCTGTATGCGTGCGTGAACCGCTCGCTATGACGGATCCATTCTTTGTCGTAGACAGTAAAATACGAAACTTTCTTTTTCATTTCGGCCTCCGATGTTGATGTTTGTTGGACCCTTTTTTGGGGTGGGGTGGTGGGGGGATTCGAATGGGAGATGAGTAATCGCTTTCCGTGCCGCTTGCTCAACTTTGCGGAGAAGGTCGAATGATGCGAAAAAAAAGGAAAAAAATGGCACGGCGCCATCAAATTTCACGGCACACAGCGATTACAGCACCACCAAATGTCATCCGATTGGGGCTACATTTTTTTGTGATTTCAGATGAAACCCGTAAGCGCTTAGGCAGCGGACATTAACATACATTTTTTGCTATTAAAAACAAAACTCAGGACCAGCGCAGTCGCCTGTAAAATAGGTTTGATAACAATCGCTTTCGATGGCGGCTAGTAAAGGCACGTGTATGAGCCACATTTACGTAAAACAATTAACATTTCGCGTACTTCCAATCAGTGCGCCCTCACTGACTCGTCCTATCCGGCAGCTACCGGAACAGGAATAAAAAACGTGCTTTGTGTGTCTGTCGGTGGCAATTAAAAAATGCTTTCTAAAATTATTGCAGCCCAAAACGGGTCCGCAGCGGGTGTGCATAAGAGAGAGAAAAATGAAAATAAATGCGCATTATTCACTGGCAAGAAACAATGCCCCGTTACACAGGATTTGGTAGGAGGATGTAATGAAGGTAAAATAAAAATGGACAGCTTGGTGAACAAGCGCTCCAACAACGATTTCCTTGTCCGCCGGGCCAAACATGGTCGGCCACGGGACGGCATACCGTGATTAACATTCATGCTGGACGTCTCTGGGCTCGAGTGAGGTGTCGCTTCCGTGACTCACACACACGTGACTTCGATGCGCGGCGAGGAAACGAACTTTACGTTTTGCTTTTTATAACCTTTCGGTTGTGCATGTTCAACAAGCAGCAGAAGAAACTATCAACACAAGCAGCTAGGGCAGGATGTCCGGGCTGAATCTGAGCATCGGTAGAAGCATTGCGAGAGGGAAACTCTCCACCGTAAAAAAAAAATATAGGTCGAAAGAAGATGACTGCAAAAGTTCAACGAAACCCGCGACGCGGTTAACCTACATTTTCCCTTCGAACGCTCCAGATGCCCCCGGGGACGGAGTTCTTGAAAGTGAGATCTACAACGCTGCACTGCTGCACTAACCCCGGCAAGGGGTCAATGTGCCGTTTTTCTTTCGTCTCATCTTTCTGTGGAACCGGTTTTGGCGGAACGGGAAGGAAAAACCGTTTGCGAAGCATTCGTTGGTACAAAAAATGGTACAAAAGAATGAAAAGTGTCGCTTTCTTCCGGGGAGAATGGTGATAAACGGGGGGAAAAAAGGCATCATCGCCAGCAGCGTCTTTGTCGCCAAAAGTTGCCAGCACCTCTTCTGCGCTGCACCCTACGGCGCACGGCAACGTCCAAGACTCTGCTCTCGCACGGCGCAAAAGAGAAAGTTTTTCATCACGAACTTTTCATTTTTTTTTGTAAAGTTTTTCGCCTACTCCGTTCCATCTCGTGGTGAAGTCGCACGATGGTGCCCCTCTCTCTATCTGCTGTGCTTCTTTCTTCTTAACCTGTCGGCTTGTTCCTCCCCCATGCAAGTGGAGAAAGAAACAAAATAGACAGGCACCGTTGCTGGATCGGGTTGCTGCCGGCGCCGCGCCAAGCCCCATTAGACGTAGAAATCCGGTCGCTGCTCGTGCATCGAGCCGAACGCGGTTTTTGGAGGAGGTTATGAGTGTTTTTTGGATTGTCTCGGGCTAAAAAAAAAAATTGGGCCATGCAACCGAAAACCCCAGTTAAGGTTTTGATGAGTTGTTTGCTAGTGATGGTAGCTTTGCTCCGCTCTCACCACCTGTATTGGCACAGTGCGATGTGCTAGTTTGTGAATTATTGGGGGTTTTCCGCCAAAAAGAAACTAAAGCTAAGAGTTTTTGGAAAGAAAACAAAAGAGAGATAAGGAGCATAATTGCATATTTGGACTATTTTAATAGTAACACTAGTAAAGAGATCGATTACTGAAGATCTTTTTGGACTAATTTTAACCATGAAGTTCAATTCCAGTACTTTTTTAATTGGTGGGACCTATTTGATGTTTGATCAATAAACTCTGAAATTATTTTCCCATTAATGGTCCAAAGCTCTGTAGTTGAAACTTCACAAAAATTCCGGTACGCTTTGGCATTATCTGCTTCAATCAGTATCTAATGGCGATCGCCCCAAAATGCACAACGATTATGGTTGCGTTCATCCCCCTTCTCCCCCTCCTCCTGCGCGCTGGTGAACCACCCGTGAAAAATCACGATAACATGGTGCCCTTGCCGGGCGACGACCTCGACATTCGAACAAGCGATCGGCTGAGGTTTTCTGACGCAAACATCACGCCACGCACTACAAACAGCGATCATCCTCGGCTTGCCGGTTTGATTTTGAACAATGCAAAGCCCGAAGGCACGGTTGTCACCCAAGAAGAGCGTGTACCACACCCAAGCACAAGCGATTCCGGTATGCGACATCCACAGCAGAAGAAGATTAGCATTCCACACGGGGATGGACCCTTTTTTACCGTCATGCCGTTACGGCTGGAGAGGCGCAATTCACACCTGTTTTTTTTTTTTCTCAAGACGCGTCGCGTACCGAGCGAGCGAAAACAGGTGGTTCGCCCCGTATCGTGAAGGTTTATTTGCTGTCACTTAGGAGCTCGGATGGAACGGATCAACCTTTCCCGCGCGCTTACAAAGGAACCGCTAAAGCGATCTCGGTGGGGCCGAGGCTGATAAAAATCCGGTTCTGCGAACCGAAATCTGTCCCCTGCCGAAACGATCGTGTCCGTTGACGTCACTAGCATTAGGGACCTGTCGTCAGCGGCGCTCCCGCGGCTTGGAACTCACTTTTGTGGCGTCAGTTCTGCTGCTAATCCGTGCGGTTTGAGCTTCCGGAAAACCGTTCGCGTGGGATATCCGCTTTTCCGCTGCCTCTGCGGTGCTGCTGTGCTGTCGGCCGTCGTTTTGGCTGTACCAAATTTCGTGGGAGAAATTTGGTCCAACACAACACACTCACACGCACACCTAATACGCACACACACACTCACAGCGCACACGCCGAGGGAGGGAGGAAGGGAGGAAAAAGGCTCCGAAAATGGGGTTGGGATGCCCGGAACGAAGTGTTCGCGGTGGGTTTGCTTTTTTGCTGAGTTGGTTTGTTTTGTTTTTTTTTTATCAGGGCAGGACACGCTGTGCTGGGAAAACACACTTCCGAATTCCGAGACGGATCAAAGCAGACTGTGACCGTGCGTACTGGTCGTGGCGGTTGCTACTCTCGTGGCCTGGTGGTTGCTAGTTGCTAGGGCCAACCTCACAGTCGGATTGAAAGAGAGAGATAGCTGGATATAGAGAGAGTATGGACTGAAGCGAGAGCGAACTCAAGAAACGTGCTCAATTGGGTGATACCAACACAGTGTCAGTGCAGCTGTGGGGAGACCCACGCATACGTAAGTGACGGCTGGAAAGGGAAGTGGTAAACTTTCGCTTCGAACTGTACAAGTGCGTAGGCATGGGAAAGGCAAAAGCACGTGTTTTTTTTAAATAATAAAAATAGTATTTCTGAGCACTAATGACATTATTTTCCTGAGGTTCGTCACTTGCCCGCGCCCGTTGAAGTCTTTCGTTTTCCATTAGACTGCGCACATAATAAAAGCTTGTTCAATGCCTTAAATCAGTGCCTAATTACGGATAAAATCATAATTAAAACGGTTCCACGGTGCGTGCATTCTGCTCGGTCGAACGGTTAGAAATGTAAAAAAAATAAAAATAAAATAGATCGATAAATGCACTTCGCCATGCGCTCGTTTCGGGAAAGCGAAGATTAACCTATGGATAACCGGTGGCAAACGAAGGGGTTGGAAATAAATTACCACGTTTACAAGTCGAGCTCGAATGGAAAAATAAGTACAGCTTGTCCGAAAAGGCGGAAAGCCCGGACAGCGGTTTTCCTCGTTTTTCCGATGCTCCGTTTTGTGCTGCTTCGGACGCACGCACCAGGCGAAAGTACGCGCAAGATCATGGTAAAGGTTAAGGACCTTAACCTAAATCGAGAGCACGAGGAAGTTCGTTCGGGGCGTTTCGTTTCCAGCCTCTCCGCTGGTTTCGATTCGGTTCGGCTCGGTTCGGTGCTTCCCGAAGGAAAAGTGTTGCGAGCGGTTCGATGATAGCGGGGTGTAGGGCCGGGAAAACCGGTACCAGCGAGTGCGCACGCAGATTGCGGGATCTGCTCAGGTCGTTGAACGGCGAAAGTTGCGTCGTCACGCGAGCCAGGGGAAAAGGAAATAAGAAAAAGAACGTACTTCTCACTCTCTCTCTCTCTCTCTTCCCCTTTTAACACGCACCTTGCATACGGGGCCCTTCGGTTGCGTGTGTTTGTGTTGCAATTTTCCTACCATGTGGCTGCTGCGTCGTGTTGGTAGGGTTGGGAAATTTCACTTTCGTTTCGAAAGGGCAGCATGTTTGCGGTTTTGCCGGGTTCCGCACATTGATCCTCTCACTTTCGAGCGCAATTGCTTACAGATCTCGTATGGAGAGACTGAAGTTGTTTTTTTTTTCGCAACCTCGTTGATCATTTTGGTTCTGATGCGCTTTTTTTTGCACAAAATAGTTTTTGCTCTTATTTTTGCCACACAGAAGACCCGAACGCGATCAGGAAACGGAAAGTAATGATCAATAAATGAGCTGAATGGTGCAAAACAAAAAATCATTAATCAATTTAAAAGTCACAAAAAAAACGTCATTTGCTTAGGGAAAAAGAGTAGAATAGATTATCGTTAGGTTCATATCCATTAATTCGTACGCTTGTCAGGCTGGAGTATGGAAAAACAGTGATTGTATAAACAAGGCGTTTTATGCTCATTTGAGCGCGTTATGAAACATGTTTGTTAAAATTTGTAAATTTAAAAATCATTTAATTAATTTGTAACAACTGATAATAAATCTGATCTCTGATAAATCTGATTTACGACAGCTCATGTTAAATGTACAAGAAAGCTATTAAATTGGGAAAAATATCAAAACGTAATCTGAATTGAACAATTTTACTCAACTTGTCTGGAAAATAGTCTTTAAAATCAATAAAGAAATAACAATTTAAAAACAACACCGAACATATTGACGCACCTAATGCAGATTTCGACGTTTTCGATGTTTCACAGTGGATGAATGTATGGCCATGCATGCGATGATATTTAACGCACAGTGCTACAGCGGTTGGAACTGCTGATCGTTCCCTGGTATTTTTAGCTAACAATTTTTTGAAATTTATTCGCAAAAATTTATGTAACATTATTTTAAAAAAATAAAAACAATTGTTTACCAAAACTTAAGCAATACAAAATATTTTGAAAAATTCTAGTTCAGTGCAGCAGAAAGATGTTTTTATTCTTCATTTGATGTATAGAGCGTGCTTAAATTGGAATGTGGTTTAAAAATGAATGATAATTTCATAACAAAGAAAAAGATACAGTTTTACATTCTAATTAACTACTTAAGATCGTTTTTGTCATTCGCTCCATGGAACGGAAATTGAATTCATGTACTTGCATGTACAAGCAAGCAAAGCGCAATCCGAGAGCGGTTTCATAACTTCCCTTTGAGAGTTTAAAATATCGGACCCACTTTTCCAAACGCACCGCTGCATCAATTAGCCAATAGCGTTCTGGAGAAAATTTAGGTTGAGGCAAACAGCGTCTCAATTACCCCACCACGAACCAGCTAATCACATGACCAGGCGTGTGGCTGGGCGCCTCCGTTGCATAGAACCCACTCCCCAACACCCCTTGCGCATGTGTGAACGAAAATTTCCCTTCTCTGTGCGCCTTAGAACGGCAGCTGCAGCGTGAGGCAAGCGATTGAGCAGATTGGAGGGCGCCTAACGTGTGAATAACCCCAATTTGGGGGTGCACTTCTACAACCACCCGTCGGTGACCATGGCTTGGAAAATGACCAATCACTGAACCGTTCGACGGACGTGCCCCGAAACCTGTTTGGTCGCTTTTCACCACAACGGTGGTTTTTTTATTACTATTTTTGCGTGAACGAACGTTGCGCTCAGGGTGGACCAGTGTTTTCACGCGCGCTTTTTTTTTGTCGGTACGTTTTGTTGGTACGGCTTTCGGCTTTTTCGGACCCCGTCACGAGCCAGGAGTCGTCCTCGTCCCCCACAGGGTGGTGGAAAGGTTAGAGCGAGTTAAGGTTGCCCATTGCGTCCGCGGTTTCGATTCGAAGCCGGGCGACCTTCCGCTGTATCGAACGGAGTCGAAAAAGGGTGTCCATTAGTGGACGGAAGATCATGCGCGATACGAGCGCGCCACACGTTGATGGATGTCGCATGTCCAGGAAGTCACGGGTGTGTTTTGCGTAACCGCCAAGAAAAGCCATTACAAGACTGGTCGCTTTTCAGCGCTCCGGCGCGTTATGGTCGCTTTGGCTTGCTGTTGCAGGAGATGTGGTTAGTTGCATTATGATTTTTACGACCACCCCACTCCGTCCTCATTGATGCGTCTTTTCACACCACTGTTTTCCTGCCACTACCTTATCGGCAGTTTCTCCTCGATTGGCAGTACTGGAGCGACAAAACCAACAACAATTTTCCTTAGCATATGCACATACACACACAGTGCGCTAAAAGCAAATGCGGACACATTCAAACTGGGTAGTTCGTTAGTTTTCCCTCATATTTCACGTACCCAAAACGAATGACAATTGTTTTTTCCTTGTCAATTATTCTTTACTTGCTTTTGTATGAAACGACTATAAAAATAGTTATAAAATTCATCTGAAAACTACAATTTCGACACTCCAATGGTAGGTCGTTTGGTTTGGAATCAGGCTTATTTCATGTCTGGTTTTGATATATTTACTGCAATATAAAACTTGATATTGCTCCCTTTACTCATTATTCATGTCTTGCAAACGTCTGGATTTACTTTCTGGATTTACCACTCAATTTATTCCTATTTCTTTTCACAATATTTTCTGTACCATACATTACGCAAAAATACAAGGAATAAGGAAGAGTTCCTTAAAAATTGTTACAAATTTTATAGTTTTATTTGTATTTTTATTTTATTTTATTTTTCTAATTTTTCTTTTTTTGTGTGGAATATATTGACATTCATTTTCAGTTGCTTGAATTGACCAGCATTTTAAGGAAATTTAGTAATCGAACAGATTAGAAGCTTTTTGTAACTGCCCAAATAGACAGAAATTGTAGTTGTAGCTGCTTGAAGCATTTTTGAAAACAATCTTCACATAAAACTTTAGCCAACAAAATTGCTGATATATCTACCAGTGCAGCTCTGCGAAAAGCTACAAAATTGCGCCCATTGTTACTGTTTTGTTTATTATGCCGCTTGAGAATAATTTTATTACTATTTTTCACTCCTTTCGCTTCGTAAGAATGTATACAAAGAAGAAAAAGTCGATCGCAGAGTAACGAGAAAAATGCTCATTTCGAACACGGCTGGATTTTCGTTCGGCGCACTGTACTTCCAAAGAGACCAATTTCTTTCAACCCTGTATCTCTCTCTCTCTTTCTCTATCTCTACCTCTCTTTCTCTTTCTTCCACACAATCGAGCGAGAGCAGATCGTTGTCACATCGAACTCGTAATCACACGGTGTGCGTGCGTGTGTCGACTATTTCTACTTTGCTTTATCCATTTTATTCGTATTCCAATTATGATTTAATGTAACGTACATCTTCTCTCGTTCCCGCGTGTACACCGCCCGGAGGGGAGGGCCAGAGAGCAGTAGCCGGAGCCGTTCGGGCTTTTATGGGCTAATCAGGAGCGGTGGGGTGTTACGCAACCTGCTGCTACTACTACTTCTACTGCCTACTGCACCTGCTACTACTACTACTACTACTACCACGAGCCAGCCAGCCAGCTAGCGTGCTTGTCGTAATATCCCCCACGGTGCCGCAAGTGTCCCAATTTTGGAGTTGTCACTCCCGTGCTGTTGCTGTGCCCTGCCTCCGTGCCGTGCTGTGTATCGAGGGGCTGATGCTACGGACGTGACGAGCCGCGAAGAAAAACGGCGCTTTTTACGAAGAAGAATTAAACAAAATCACAGTTGTGTCGGTGTAGCCGGAGTTGGAGAAAGTGGTGCGTGCGGTAGGCAACGCACGATCAGAGCGCGCGCGTTTACAACGCCCGGTTGAAGTGTTTAACGTTCGCTGCCCCGCCGTTCGCGTCCCCCCGATGTACGTGCAATCAAACTGGATCGAATCGAAAAAACTATTAACACACGATTAGATACATTCGATACCACCATATAGTGAGCGTCCCCAACAGTGTTCGGTAAGAGTTTGTATGAGTTACGGCCTTAAATCACTAGCAAGCATAGCGTGTATACCATGGAAATATAATACAGTCTCCCTCCCAAACAGCTTCACCGGCACGTTCCCAGCTAATCGACCTCCAGCTTGCGGAAGCTCCCGATCATCCCGGCGTCCAGATCGCGGCGGCACGAGTCCGCACAGTGGCCCGGCAGCTTCGACAGCTCGATGTGCATCTCGTCCATCGCCAGCAGCTGGGCGCGCTTCCGGCGGCAGCGCTCCTTAAACTGCGCCACCATCTCCGCCATCGGCACGGTGCCCCCGTACTCCTTCGGCAGTATCTTGCGGTTGATCTTGCTGGCAAAGTCCTCGACCGTGCGGTACAGCTGCAATGGAAGGGGAACGAGCCGGGTGGGCGAAGATGCGTTAGACATGCGAAACGAAACCAGTTCCCTCTTTATGACCAGCGGATTTCGAATGCAAATTTATGTCCCGATCACCACATACACACACACACGCACACACGCCTCCACAAACTGGTCTAGGCAGGATCGGGCAGGAGGGGACACAAATCCTTCGGCGTGTCGGTGAAGGTTAGCGCGATCGCGAACGCGTGATCGAATCGGTGTTGCCAAATTTTACCGTGAAACCTGGTGATAGTGACCCTGGCCGCGGTATCAATGGTGATCAATGATGTTCTGCCACTCGACCTTTCCGAAACCGAGTGCCGAGCACCGGTTGAAGTGGGAGAGTGAGCTCCAAAAAACAACAACAAAAAAACTCTATCTTAAAAAACCGGTTGATCTTACGCGGGCACAGTCTTTTGCAAGACGCAGATTGGATCTTTAGTGTTTTGGGTTTTTTACTTGTTTTTTTTTTTAATACTTTTCTCATGCAAGTTTCTTCGTTTTAGTGGGAAGTCCTGTGGACGTGTACTTACGTTTATTCTTTTGCGAAGCTTATCGCTCAGCAGTGAAACGCAGAACTCCATCAGTGTCGCGGCCGTCGACGGCATCCCGATCAGGTTGAAGGCGTTGATGCGGCTCGGCAGCCCGTTCTGTATGCAGTCGGCCACCTTCTTGATGTCCACCAGCGACCACATGCCCATCAGCTTCATCGACAGCTCCCGCTCGTCCACGCAGTGCACGTAGCCGCAGATCTGCGACTGCTCGTCGTCCGCCAGCACCTCCTGCACGAGGAAGTGGACGCGCGCCAGCAGCGCCGACGACACGCGGCTCAGATCCAGGTTGCCAGCCACGGACAGTATCACCTGCCGTCCGTGGTCATCCCGCTCGAGCAGCGGCACGATGTAGCCCCCGTCGATGACGGCCTCGATCTCCGGGTCCTCGATGTCCATGCGCTCGAACCAGGCCGGATTGGTTTGACGTACCGTGAGGTACTTCTCCAGCATGGCGCACGCCTGCGGGATCGAGTACTTCTTCGTGCGCAGAAAGCGCAGCAGAAACAGTGCGTCCGTGCGGCAGCGTTTGATGTGCGGACTCTTGGCGATGAACTCGCGCATCTGTGCGAGACCCTGCGACCGCAGGTGCTCATCCTCGCGCAGCTCCGACTTGGCCGTCTTGCGGAGTTTGTCCGTCAGCGTCCAGCTGTACTGCTGGTAGCTGGCCGGGCTCGTGCAGTTACTGTAGACCATCGTGCCGGTGTCCATGGTGCGGTCTGTGGGAGCAGATCGAGCGGAATGGGAAATATAAATAAACGACTGTAAAACTCCGCCTACACGTTGGCGAGCCGACCTTCAAAAGGGATCGGCTTCGTACGGGAGCGGCAGCTCTGTAAACAGCTCCGAGTACGGCAACCATTACGATTATTGGAACATTGAATCGATATTAACGGTTGCATAAAACCTCTCGAATCAATATTGAATACGAACGGATCACTGCCGGATGCAATCAAACGTGTGGAGATGGTCCCACCAGCTGAAGATAAATATTAGACTTGAGAAAAAGGCAGACATCTATCTGTTTGTTCCCGCAAACTAAACTGTTTACCTACAGGCGAGTGGATTAGCGCTGTTTTGGTGTGGCCTAAAGCAGGACATGGACACACACATCTCACATTCTCAAGTGAAGGTTCTCAACGATTGTTTCTAGCTCTTACATAAGGTGGTGCTGACTTATGGCCCGCAACTCAGCCGGAAGTATTTTGTTTGGAGTCTTCCCTGTACTTGACCACAAACAAAACACTCCAAACGAATGGGACATATCGTGCTGGAATTTGGAAGGAATACTTCGTCCCGTTCGATGTGCGTGCTACATAACAACATCCTCTTCAACACACGCCGTCCCGCGAACTTGAACCCGACTATATCTTCCACCGGGTAGGGTGTCTACTAGACCTTGAAACCTTCCGGCCCGGCAGTTTTCGGAACTTGACCTTTATCTGTTGCGTTGCACCGCGTTGGTATCCAAATTGGCGGTTTCCGTAATGAGCCTGCATTGTGTTGCGACGTTACACTGTGGGTCTTGGCAACCATTGGACTAAGGCGTTTCTTGAAGGCACGCTTGCCTTCGTCTCACAAGACGAACGGTGAGTACCGTATCGAGGAAATGAGTATGAATAGTTTTGTTTCAGTGCTTGTTTTCTGCACGATTGCCTGCGGCTGACTTCGATGCGAAAAACTAACATGAACGCAATGTGTAAGTTGCAAAACTATTTACATGTTGGCAAATCATTGCATAAAGATTAATGAGCGCATTACTGTCATTAGCATTGCTTTGATTGCATAGTAGAAGACAGCTAGTTATCAAGATGTTTTAATCTAGATCCTTCATCCCCTATGAGACCCCTCGTTGGTCTTCGTTATATCCATCACTTCATTGCAAAATATCATAAGTAACTCGTCAGCGCTATGAGATTACAATAATCGCGTGCTTTCTTCTCTTCTTCCAGAGGACCTGTCACCGGCCTTTTTATGTCCCATCGTCAGTTTGAAATACTACATGGATCACCCATTCCAGTCACGCCCCAACTCATTACCAAAACGGTCACCACCCATCACAAGCCGCAATCTGGGAACGGAGAAACACTTACGCTAATGAGACTCCCGAACGGCCGTACCGATTCCGATGGTCTCCCTTTTGGCGACGGAAAAAAAAAACAAACCACACCGAAAAAGGGAAACCGCCCAACGAGTCAATCCTGACGAACACCAGAGCATCCCGGGCAGAATGCTTAATCACGATCATTCGCACCCGTCGTGCGCAGAAGAGAACGGACCCGGAATGAGTAATTAATCTTGGACCAGATTAATCCATACCTCATTTTTTTTGTACGCACCGAATCGATTCACTATCGAGCTGCTCCCCCGCGCGTCGAGAAAAACCATTGAGAAAAGCGAAACCTTCCCGCACTACCTCGACTCGGTTTCGGAGTAAATCATCGGGGCGTGAGTTAGCCGGTCGGGCTATTTTTAATAAAGCGCGCGCGCGCTCAAGCACGTTGCGACGTTACTCCGGAAGAGAATTTATCTGCTCCAGTTCCCACCGTCACCGACAAAAGCCAACCCGACTGCCCCGCTCTTTGTGGCCTATTTATGTGGCGGCCGGTACGATCGAAAACATATATTTCCTCCTGCAAGCGAAAGAGGATGGTAAAGGTCAGCTGAACAGGTGTGGCGGCAGGGACATGCAGATGTAAACTGCTGCTGCGCAAATGGCGGAGATAAGTAGCGCCAAATGGATTCCATTACATGCTCGTTAAAGGAGCCGAAACAACGCATAGGCAGGACCATATGGTTTGAAATTCGAGCATCAGTTTCAGCCGAGGAATGTAGCGAGCACGAGAAACTAGTCACGCACGTCATCTCCGAGACGTCGTCGAAGGTTCAATCAGACATCCTCCAGCGGCGGCCAATTGTTAGCCAGTTTGTTACGGTACGGGCAGCCGAAAATGAAATAGTTATGCGTGTAATCCTATTACGACACGGATAAATAAGGTACACGACGCGGAACGGTGGCCCATCTACGTAACTACCACGCACGAAACATCTGGACGAAACACACGAGATCTTTGCGGCGCTTGTAATTCTTCCGAAAAAGTTCATTAATTTGTACATTGTTTCTAGCTTGCAGCATTTTGATTGCCAAACGTTTGTGACGTTAGAACTGCGGGAAATCTTGCCTCATCACTTCATCAACCTCCGTTCGCCCCTCCGCCGGTCAGCTCAACCATCGGATGTGGATAGGGCTCCCATGGCACGGTTGCGTTTTCGCTTTCGATTGCGAAGTTCTTCGGTCGAAAATTAGACGACGATGAGTCGCGCAAACCTCCTCACACACACACACACACGCACACATCCTTTCTTCGGAAACTTAATTCCACTCGCACTGCAAACGAAGATGAAGGTGACCGACAATGGGGTGTCCACTTTCGGGACCTTGTGGCGTGGAGTTGACGATTTTCGAAGCGTTTCTGCTCGGTCATCTGGTTTCGCGTTTGGACGCTACGCGTTGCCAAGAACCGGCGTCCGGTCGCAGGTGTGCGAAATTCATGCGTCCGCCCTGCTTGCGAACACGCTTCACCGTGGGCGGGGAAATTAATTCATGCGAAATACAGGTTCTAGCGAAGATATTCCAAGAGGGCGGGCACGTGGTTGGAAGCAAAAGTGAGCGCAAGAAGTGTCGACACACAGCTTCCCATCATCCTTGGAACATCCTCGGCAGCAACGCAGCACGCACTGGACATGCTCCAGCGCCTCACATCCAGGCAGGCGTCGATCGGCCATAAAAGCGTCACCACTAGCAACCTGGACCATCCGTTCCAAGAGCAATGGTGTGTCGCCGTAGCGAGAGTGGATCGCTTTAAAAATAAAACATCCCATATTCCTGACGATGGATTCGGACGCGCTCGCCATCGGTGGTCGGTCGGTAAATATTGTCCGTCTGGTGTCCACACAAAAAAAAAAAATCGTCACCCATCGCCTGTTTAGTATGCGTACGAATATTTCGCTGGCGCGCAGCCGGTGTCGTAAACCCGGAAGAGAGACAGAGAGGAAAATAAAGGATATCAAACACCAAAGCCAAAGCCAAGTATGATAAATGGCCCAACTATTGGACGTTGAGTCATCGTCAGTGATAGTGGCCAGCTTCGTTGGCGTGTGGTGATTTATCAGCCAAGATTGCTGACACACCTTTGGCGAGGCTTGTGCCGCAGCGGCTGTCGTCGAAAAAGAACGAAACACTCAGACGGACCGTCTCGCGAACGGACGGAGTTTCTTGAACTCCCCGCTGCACATGTGCGATCTAAAGCGAGTCGGCAGATTATGCAAGCGCGAACGCGACTAGCTGCCAACCTCGATCGAACGCTCGCATGCCCAAGCGAGCAACAAAGAAGCAGATCTTGAGCACTCCAGCTCCTAACCCCGCTCCGGAGCCAAACAAACTCAACCTACTCAGTGCGTCTCGGGCTGCGCAAGTGAAAGGCAAGAAAGGGTGGGCATGTGGCCTTTCGGCAATGCAGTATCGTCGGGACCACTATAAAAACAACATCTAAAACGGACCGATTTGCGAGCGGTTGCACACCTCACCTCCCCTCCCATGGCCTAATGCCGGCCCCCGTCCAGCGGTCGATTGATTTGCCCAATCCGACAATCCGAGCCAAACGGTCCGTGAACCGTGAAACCAAAACCCCGCACCGATGTGCTAAACCGCAGGTGGATTGGGCAACGTGACAATTAATCGCCCAAAAGCGCATGCTTTACGTCTAAACCATTTCACTACCATGCGCTCCGTGACCGTGCCGCGAGAAAAGGTCACAGAAATGGGCTAATCCAGCCCTAATGAGCACCGTCAAAGGTGGCGACCGATTGTCCCACCACCGTTCGACGGTCCGGCCAGTCCCGTGTTTGACACAAGCACCGTCCACTGTTGGACGAGGATCGCTGCGAAAGTTGGGCACACTTTGCAAACTTACACTCACTCACTGTGCGTTCCGGTCCCACGTTGGACGGCTTTTGTTTTTCCTGTTGTTCGGACAGGTTTTTGGCAGGATGACACAAGAGCCGTCGGGATTACGTAGCACCACGGCAAAGACAAAAACACAAACACAAACACACACGCACACACGCAAGAATCACACAAAGCACACGATCCACTTGGATCTCGGGTCCACCGTTTCTGCTGCTGGTGGTTGTTGGTGGCGCGTTGATGCACACACGACCGCTCAGGACCGTGGTCAACGCTGGAATTGATCGTCGAAGATGCAGATCTGCCCAACGACTGGCGGCGCGAGAGTTGGTCCGAGCTGGTGGTACGGTTGCCCACGCACACTGGAGGGGATGATGCGCGAAGTCAAATGGAAGAGTATCGATCAGAGTTTGCAAGCATTTCGTATTATATTTGATTCTTCGTTTAAAACATTTCTTTTTTTTGTATTTTCAGACATGGATTTTTAACTAAACTATAAAATTCATTATTTATTTTTTCCATTTTATGTGAAAATTTAAAGCTTCAAAAAGTTATTATTTAATTATAATAAATTATACTAACAAGTTTATATTTCATAAAGATATATATCACAAAGCATAAATTATAAATTCTTAGTTATTTTTAGTTATTAGTTTTAGTTTAGCTGTAGATATATCATATGCAACAAATAATCAGATAGTGTCACAGAATATTGAACACTCACTGTATTGAGAGAGAAAAAAAACTGAGGTTAGTCTCTCGCAACGCATACGCTGTGCTAGAGAGACAGATCAAGACAGAGAGAGAAAGAGATAGTCACCATACGTAGTAACTTTAGTAGGCTTTGTTTTGATTAGATCACCACCAGGCGGCACCACGCATCGTCATCTTCCTCCACCATTCCGCGTAGTGTACAAATGCGATTTGGTTCATCGTTCCGCGTTCTCTAGCGACGGAGCGCAATTATGCGCCTAGTTCCCGGGTAAGGTCAGCCCGGCCACGGGTGCGGCCGGACACGTGCAGAAACCAAAACGTACCGGGTGTACAATTTCGTGCGCCAGCAATGTTTTCCCTTGCCGAGCAGAGCGTTATTCATAATTCATGAGCTTACCGGGAATCAATCAAAATTTGCCAAACGAGCAGAGTATGGCGGAGAGTTGTTTACCGGGCGTTCTATTACTGGCTGAGCGTCGAATGTGTTGCAAAAGCGGGGCTTGACGAGTCGATCGATCGCTGCAATTCGGCTGTACGATGAAGGTAATAAAAATCTACGCATTAAAGGTGCACGACTGTGAATAATTTAATCGTCGTACTCTTCGGAACGATTAATTTCTGACACGATCGAGTAGATAGTGTTGTGTCATTTTAGGAATGAAAATATTTTACAAAACTCTTCCACTATGCATAGAATGTGCCATTCCATTTCAAAGACGCTTCCTCAGTTTTTGTTTACTTTACCGGATAAGTATCGTTCACAAGCACTATTCG
>JXXA01014425.1:0-10344 GCA_000956255.1 Anopheles punctulatus
CTATCGAATTCGTCCTCCTGTTCACCCGCGTCCAACGATGATTGATCTTGTTCTGCTGGCGTGGCTTCCTGCTGCTGAACCCCATCATCAGACACTTTGGTTGCTTCTGTCGGGGCCGCTTCTGTGATGGGGTTTTCATCTAAAAAATCATCCGTAAACGTTCGTTTGGTACTTTCTTCATTGGGAACCGAACGTGGCTCCTCCTTTACCACCACGTCTTGATCGTCATCATCTGTAGTCGTCTGCTGATCGCTTTGTATCCCACCAGCGGGCGTCTCAATGCCCTCTGGCTCTTGACTTTCCAGCTCACTTTTCTTTAAACTATAGAACAAGGCTTCGGCGGAATCTTTGCTCAACTGGCTAAGATCCACCTTCTTAATTGTTTCCAACTCTTCAACCTGTTTCTCAGTGCTCTCGTCTTTTTCAAGTCGTATTGATTTCGAAGGTGTAACCACACGCTTCACGCATGGTTCTTCTACGACCTCTTCCAGATTTGCTTCCTGTTTCGGTGCAACAGTTTCAGATGTATCTAGTGGCATAGACGTATCTGTGCTGTCTTGTTTGATTGCAGAATCATTTGCCGGTTCCTTCGTAATCGATTCATTGTCACCACCGGATGATGGCTTATTCTCAAGTGTAGCATTTTCTGCATTTATGTCTGGACTTTCCGTCTTTTCTGTAGCGTCCAATCGTTTATCAACATGAACATCATCCACTGCTACGTTCTCAGCGTTAGTGGGTTCAATTCCAGCACTAGCAACATCTGATACTATTTTATCAGATTCGTCAGTTTTTGGATCCATTCCGCTGTCTGGTGATTCTGAAATCATTTCATTACTCTCTTTCGTCTTGTCGTTGGAATCTGTGTCTAGTAGTTTTTGCATTTCGTCCATTATTACATTTTCCAATACAACGTTTGCTGCAACAGCTGTTTCCGAAGCTTCCATCGCGGTGTCATCCTTAGAATCGTCGGTGATGGTAGTATTTTCTGGTTCTTGATTAGTATGATCATTACTATCGCCACTAATCTCTTCCTTTGCCGTACTTTGGTCAAGAGTTGTCGGAACATCAAAAGTTGCTGAATCTTCACTTACTTGTTTAGCAATATTAATCAAAGCATCTGCTGCCGGTTCTGGTTCAGTAGTGCTTTTTTCAGCTATCTGTTCTCCAGCTTTCGCATCGGGATCATTTACCGTGCCGATATCTGTACCATCAGCGTAGACTACATCTTCAAGAGATCGATGCTTCATTAGCGAATCATTTTCATCAGAAACATTGTGATTTTCATTTACCTCTACATCGTCCAGTGGAGGATCAACTGTTTCCAGTTTTCCCTCGTTTCCATGCTTCAAATTATCTGTGTTTTCATCGCCTGACCCAGAATCCTCCTTCGCTATATCTACTTGCTGAGCTGGCTCGGCTACTAGATCGTTGTTCGTATCTTCTGCAGACAGGAGTTTTGCATGCTCTTCTTCGGAAGGAACATTTTTCGCTTCAGATTCGTTTAGATTTGTTTTGCTTGACTCGTCTTGCTCATCACTTGTTGGTATCTCTGGAGCTTTATCAGTTGCTTCAACTATCGATTGTGAATCATGTTCGGCAGCTGAAGGATTCGGCGAATCGTCAACTACATTCTCTGCCACATGTTCTACGCTATCCACTGACGGTTCAACAGTAGCGCTCTTTGAATCTTCGTTATCTTCGGATTTTTCAGGATTTTCTTGGTTAACTACAACAGAATTATTGATGTCTTTTTGTTCTTCCTCGTCTTTGTTTGCCGTTTGAGCAGTTTCATCTTTCTGTGGAATAGAATCTGCCTGCAGTTTTCCTAGAAGTTCCGGGTCTGTGGAGAGCTTTTCTTCGGCAAATGGAGCGTTTTCTGAAGGCTCATCCTGGAGCACAATCGAATCTTGATGTTCTTGAGCATCATTAGATTGTTTCAACTGTTCCGTGGGTTCAGCTATGTCAATAATTGGTTCAGATTCTTTTATTTCCTCTTCTTGATTTTGATCGTCAGATATTGCAGAACTCTCTTCTTGGGGTTCGTTATGCGTATCTTTAATTTCAGAAGCTGTTTCCTTGATAGGAGAGCTAACACTATCAACTCGCGTCGATTCATCATTGGGTTCAATTTTAACATTCTCTTCCTCCTCATCAATCCCCATTCGAGAGGACACGACAACCGGCTCTTCAATTTGCTGAGCGGACGGGTCTTCAGGTTCGTTTTCAGTTGGTGCAGTCGCAGAAAGATCAACAGATTCAGTTGGCACATCGTCCTGAGATGTAATTGCAGAGGATTGTTCATCAAGTGCCAAATTTTCAGGAGTATCCAATGAATCAGTTTTGTCTTTTGCATTGGAAATTACATCAACAGTATCCTTGCCTTCCGTTTGATCTGGTTCATTAATCCTTTCTTCTGACTTTTGCCGATCTTCACTGTCGTTTGAAGTATTTGTTTCTCCTGTAGGGTTAACATTAATATCGATAGCATCTTCTGAAGTCTTTTGAACTCCGTCAACTATTTGATCCTCTTTAGCTACGTCTTCAACACGATCTGTAACTTCCTCCTTCGATTCCGTGGGACCTTCGTTTGACCCATTATCAAGCATAACTTCTCCTTCCAAAGAATTCTTCTTATCTTTACCCTCATCTATCTCTAACGTATCGGGCTTCTGGTCAACTTCAGCTACCTGAATGTGCTCCACTCCCATTGGACCCTCGGGAATATCTACTCCTTCATTAATGTCGGACGGACCCGTATCGCGGGTGACCTTTCCCGTATCGTTGCTTTCGTCCTTACGATCCTCTGAATGTTTTTCCAATAAATCATCTACGTTTGCATGTATGAAACACGTTTCCATATCCTCCAAGGCCATCTCAGCACATGGTTTCAGTTCGCTTACCGCTGTAAGCGACTGCTCAGTAATTTCCGCAGTACTGGGAGCTGTGCCAACGTCATCGCCTTTATCCACCAGCTCATCGCCCGTTTCCTTTCCACCAGTGCCATCCGATTCCAGTATTTGATCATCGTCCAGAATACTAGAGACGGCTTGTTCCGCTTCCACTGACTGCGCACTAACAACTCTGCCCGGGGACGGAGATGCTTCAGGCGGATTGTAATGAACTTTCACAATTTCCCGCTCCACTACCGGTACGGGAGCACTTTCGTCCGAAAGAGAAACCATTTTCGGTGGTTCACCATCGTCACTGATCGACTGCTTGCCGAGCATCGTTGCCGGATTGTCCTTCTCTCTGGAAGATGGTTTGCGAGCACGACGTCGTTTACGACCCCGTAATTTGGAATCACTTTCGCCACTGCCACTTTCATCACCATCGCCGCCATTACCGTCACTAAGCGAGGGCTCCTTCGGGAGGCCCAACTTTTCGCGCGTCTTTTCCTTATAGTCGGCATATACTTGGTACGCGTTAAACGTCTGATAGCCCGAACCATCCAGTTGTCCGTCACGTTCTCGAATAAGATTTTCAAAGTATTCCGCCGCGTGCACGTACAGATTTTCCGGATTTTCCTTAATAACACTCTTAGCCAACCCGCGCATCAACTCTGGAAGTCCTTCGGGAATTTTGGGTGCTGATATCGGCATTGTGACCTGTCTTTTTGTTTAACTCACACTTGAGACTAAAGCAAATAAGGACGAAAAAGTGAACACAACGTTCGGTTTCGGAATCTGAAAGAGATCTGACCGTTCTGCAGACATATGCTGCTATTTTCACCTCCGTAATCGGACCAGGCACAGCAGCCTTACCGCGCGAACCAGGCAATCGATAATGTGTAAGTGTTGTCAGGGCTGCTTGTTTGACTCGGAATAGATTTTTTTCTCGTTTGCAAGGTTACGACCCGCAGTACGACTGTTCGTTCCTAATGGCGCACAGGGGCTGTACATAGAACAGGTTTGTTCGCAGTACCCGCTCGTTTTAAGGGTTAAGCGCAGGTTGTCCTAGCAACTGCGACAGGACAACAAAACGCAACGTATCCAAAACGCTACCGCCGGGTGACGGAGCATCCTTCGTGCAGAAAGCAAACTGAATAAAGAAGAAACAACGGCAATTGAGAGGTCAATGCTCAAGACAAACTCTATCCCACCACAAAACATATTCTTAGGCAAATTTGAATTCAAGTTTAACCCCCTAGCGGCTGAAACGATGGATTTTCATTCGTGATTTCGAACCACAATAAATAATTGAAATGTAACTATTGCATGATAAATTAAAGATCACGATAGCTATTTACAAATAGAAAAAGTTAGGTTTACAAAATAAATCTCACTACTTCCGTTTGGTGCATATTACTCAGCAACAAATTTGGCAAAAGAAATTGAACTGGGCATGAATCCAACCGTTGGCAAAAGGACCAATCGAATTCTTTTTGGCAGATGAAGAGCATAGTAGTGCTAGATATAGACCCTCACGGTTAAACAACGTACAAACACGGTGGATGTGCATGCTTATGCTTTGTATTTGGAAATTTTGCTATTACAGAAACAAAACAAAGATTGGAATACATTCACAAATTACATTAAAAATATAAAAACCAAACAATAATTGCATAAGTTCAGAACTTTTCCTATGAACATAGTCACTATTACCGTTTTCATTAGTTGTGGGTCCTTTAATCATTGCGGGTGCCAGACACATTAGCCGTTGTGCGGCGAAAAATTTCAAGGACACAATATGCTTGTAAACGCCAATCAAAAGTCAATGAACTTAGCGGGAATTCAAACATAACGATTAATCTGGCACGCCACGCCTTAAAGGTACGAAATACAAAATAAAAGATGGAACCAAAGAAACGGTACCCTTGAACTTTGACCGTCCGAATATGAGTTTGCTTTGCATATTGAGTAGATTGACGATAAAATCTTGCCGTCATATAATTTACGTGTCTTCATTGCCCACCAGGACTTTCAAAGGACAAAGAAGTGATTGAATTATTAGCCATTTAGTAAATTACAGACACTTTATTATTTTTTTTGCAAGGTAACACATTAAACGGAAATGAATTGTCTTCATTCCCATTTGGAACAATTAAACGCCCATGAATCATTGTTTTTGTAGCTCTAGTTCGGCGAACTGCTGTAGAAATTCCGTCTCCAGCGGATGTAGACGCCCATTGGGAATGATGAGCGAATGGAGCGGTGGTCCCAAGTCGACATTTATCATGTCCCGCAGAGAGCAGGCTACAATTTGTTGACTGTCATGACCCACCCGGGCGAGACCGACCAATAGCGAATTTTCGGTCAGCTTGTGATGATCGTCTCTATTACCGTCATCCGTAGATTTGTTGCGCACAATTTCCAGCAACTGTCCAGCGGCTTCACTTACCGACATAAACCTCGGCGGCATGTATTCCCGTTTTTTCTTCATCAGCGATTCTAACGTTGGCTCTTTCACTTTGATGTCCAGCAGGCACAGTGTGTGCAGTCCATGTTTCAGATTGGCGTCTATTTTATCGTAAAAACTGTCCGGCTTCCAGCTGTCGTCCCAGTAGGGAATGGATATTGTTTCACCAAAATGGTAAAGTTGCAGCCCACAGCATCCAACCGCATTCATAATCGAAGCATTGTGGACAACGGATGTTTGAATGCCCTTTTCCTTGGCCCGAAGCAACAGATCGGTGTGAGTAGTGGCTCCGAACGGGTCGCCAACTACCAGAAACGCTACCGATTTGTTTTCGGCGCCTTCCAAGATTTCATCGGCTCCTTGTTCCACCATTTCACGATCCGCAAGAATAAGCTTACGGTCATAAAACTCTTCCTGAAAATTGCGAAAGTACCAAATTGTAATCGTCACCTAACACCTTGGCAACAAATTATTCATACCAACTTCTCCTGCCCGCAGCTTAATATCGAAGTGTATGATTCAAGATAAACGCGTTCGCATTGTTTTATTATCTTCAGCCCTTTCACAGTTATATCCTCTGGATCTCCAAGGCCCAACCCAATAACGTAAAACATTGCAAATGTACAATTCACAGCGTATTTAATAAAACTAAATAATACAAATAATTATCTATTCGCCGGCTACAAATCCAAACAAAAACACATGCTCGAACTGACAGTTTGCCGAATGTAAACATTGTACTTGTCATTCCTGAACGAATGAACGCCAGTGCTTCTGAATGCTATTTTTATGTTATTTTGTCGTTATAGCTTTTAAATCAAAAATATTCCTTTCCTGTTATTGATTGTTTTTTAGTTAAATGTTGACTATTATCTTTTTATACATCTTCAGAGTTTCCCTATAGTGGAAAAACATGCTATAATATTTTTGTTACTTCTTACGGTCATCCACAGTGAACCTATAATTGAGAAGCGCTGATTGGATCTGATCTGTGCTGGTACACACATTTGACTAGTAAAGGTGAATGTTCTTTGTGCATTCATCGGTTGCAAGCGACGAACCTGAAAAACTTGTTAGTTCTAAAATGTTCAGCATAGTTGTTCTGAAGCTCTAGTTTTTGCTGGTCTGGAAGATTAAAGCATTTGTGAAAGATAGTGAAATAATTTCATTTGCGTTGCCTCGTATTTTCTGCAGTTGCATGTGTGTTGAATATCAATTACGATGGACATACGAAAAGAGGCCACAAAAAAGGTAGGTCAATAGAAAGGCCCAATTGGCATCCAGTTTTATTTCAGCTATTTACCCTTTATTTGTAGACCGATGGACGATCCAAATCTGACGAGAGTGTAAGAACATCTTCAATGAAATCACCAGCGGCAGTAGGCAATCGATATCTCGAACAAGATCGCGGTGGCTTTTTCGATCTCCGAACAACAACAGGCCAAATTATATTCATAACAGTGACGATCGCTGCTGTGACTCTGGTGCAATGTTTGCCTAGTGACGCTATCAAAGCCCTGCTGAATTTAAAGCTACCAACGGAAGAATGTAAGCCCAAGTTACAATTTGTTGAGAAAAAGGTTTATTCTCACGAGTCACGCCCAAAATACTGGGTGTTTGGACGAAACCCCACTGGAGGTCATCTTTTACACGTTCACAATGTACTACATCGACTGGGCATCGAACAAACCACCAACGATACAGTCGACTGGGATTTACTTTGGGCACACGACTATCCATTCCGTAAGATTAATCTGCAGCGTATGAAACGCCACCAGCTAGTAAATCATTTCCCAGGATCTGGTTACATCACAAACAAGGTAGATCTGTCCACCACGAAAATGAAGTACATACCGGCAGCGTTTAAGCTGCCAGCGGACACCGTACAGTTCCGGGAGTACATCGCTGCTAATCCGGGCAAGAAATTTGTACAAAAACATAATCAACATCGCCATATACACATCAAAAGTGTCGATGAAATTGATTTCAGCAACAATGATACATTCATCCAGGAGTTTATCGACGATCCACTACTGGTGGATGGCTACAAATTCGATATAGGAGTGTATACTGTGATTACTTCCATCGATCCACTGCGTGTATATATTTACAAAGGAGATATTCTGTTTCGCTACTGCCCGGTACCCTACTATCCCTTCAATGCTTCCGACGTAGACAAGTACATCGTGGGAGATGATTACTTACCTACGTGGGAGGTACCTTCCTTGGCTCAATTCTACAACAAATATGGATTTGGTATGAAAGATTCATTCGATGCGTACCTAAGAAACAACGGTCGTGATCCCAGCACGATCTGGGAGCAAGTTGAGGATGCTATTCGTGAGATAATTCTAAAAAAAGAGCCTTTATTTACTGCCCTGCTACCTCGCTACGCTAACCGAAGAAATTTCTTCGAAATGATGCGTTTCGATTTGGTTGTCGACAATAATTTGAGGGTTTATCTCATGGAAGCCAACATGAGTCCAAATCTTTCGTCGGCACACTTCAAACCGAACCAACTGTTGTACGAGCAAGTTATCTACAACTTGTTCCAACTGGTTGGCGTTGGGTCCAGCGTTCAGCGTGTCTCATTTCGCAAACAGCAACCGGATACGGAAGCGATGCTTACGTCGTTGAAGAATCTTGCCACATCCGCCAACCAGTGTGCTGATCTGCCATGTACGGAATCTTGTGCACCGATCGACTGTCAGCTGTGTTCCACGTGCCTGGAAGAAAGCGATATGGATGATCTGCAGCGCGCTTATCGAGAGCACATGAACCGGGGCGATATGAAACGAATTTTTCCAGTGCCAAAGGCAGACAGGAATCGAGTAGAATACGAATCACTTTCAGCTAAAAACCAGTTCATGTCCAGATGGTTTGAAGAAAAGTGCAAAATAGATTATTCATATTGTTAATTATAATTTGTAATGTTACAAATATGGTGCAGGCAGACGTACACTAGTTTAAATATGTTTTAGAAACAATTGTTGGTCGTTGATTTTCACATGTTTTACGGATTTTTTGCGGAGTCTTCATCTTAAACCTAAACATTAAGTTTACCTCGATTTAAAAAAAATTATTTATCTTTTTTTTTACTTCCGTTTGAGTTAAACGTGAAATAACGATTATGAATATTTCATTTTAATTTGGCTAGCGTAACAAAAAGTACCGATTCGTAGGACATTTTCGCTGTAACTTGATGACCTTTAATATTTCAATTTAAATAAATTTTATTAATAAGTTTGAATCCAGTAGTAAGTATTTGTTATTTGTTTAGTAAAATACAAAACTGAGTAGAAGTTAAGAACATAAAATATTTGTCTGTTTTAAGCCATCCGGATAACCCGAAATAAACACTTCACGCCAACATTTCGTAGCATACAATTTCTTGCACCCAATCTGGTGAATTAGCTCTCAGAGTTTCCACCGTTCTCTCTTTTTGCTATAGCGGCGGAATGAATCGGTGATGAATATGATGACAGTTTTGACAGGTTTTCGTTGGCGCTGGCTTTGTTTACAGTTTAGCTGGCCGGAGAGAGATTTTCAGTGTTTCACATTTTTCTGGCATATTAATAACATTCAATAATTCGAAATGGGTGATCGCAATCATGATCCTGGTATTATGGACAAATCGATGCGATCGGTGTTTGTTGGTAACATTCCGTACGATGCAACCGAGGAAGCACTGAAGGAAATTTTTTGTGAGGTTGGCTTGGTGTTGTCTATGAAGTAAGTAATTTGCCGCGATGTGCTCCCATGTAGTATGTTTTTTTTTGTAATATTCCCTTAAACGCTTCTAGATTGGTGTATGACCGAGAATCTGGTAAACCGAAAGGCTACGGATTTTGCGAATACAAGGATAAAGAGACAGCTCTCAGTGCGATGCGTAACTTGAACGGTTACGTTTTCGGTGGGCGTCCGCTACGTGTGGACAATGCTTGTACGGAAAAATCTCGTATGGAAATGGCCGCGCTGTTGCATGTGCCGCGTGCAGAGAGCCCTTACGGCGAGCACTGTTCTCCGCAGCATGCCCCGGAAGTGATTACAAAGCACGTTAGCAGCTTACCACCGGAGCGGCTGCACGAAATGATGGTGCAAATGAAGCTACTGGTCCAGACCAATCCCTTCGAGGCGCGTCATATGCTTATGCAAAATCCACAGCTAGCTTACGCGCTGTTACAAGTGCAGGTACTTACCAAAGCTATTGATCCAGCTGCGGCGTACTCGTTTCTATACAAAACCCAATCCACACCTAACTTCAACGAAGGTTTCCAACCCATTCAACCGCAACCTCCGATGCAAGGAAACGCGGCACCGTTTCTGCCGCCGTACGGATCCAATAGCAACGGCGATAACTTTCGGGCCAATGTGGACCCTCGATTGGGACGCCAAGCCGCACCTAGTGGTAATGATTTCGATCCACGTAGCCGTTTCGCATCCGGTGGTACCCAGCAGGCGGTGCAGCGACCAGCACCTCAAAACGTCCCACCATTTCCGAGCGATCCTCGCCAGCGTCCGGTTGATCCACGTGTTGGCAAAGATCCACGTTTGATGAATGCCGCCGGGGCCGGTGGTCACTTTGGCGCAAACGCGAATCAGTCACCAGCGGGAGGTGCCGGTAGACCGATGGTACCGAGTGCCGCGTCGCTGTCCGCAGCATCGTCTGGATTGAATTTGGATCCACTGCCCAGTGATGCTACCGATCAGGAAAAAGCAGCGCTGATCATGCAAGTGCTGCAGCTTTCAGACGAGCAGATTAATCTGTTGCCGCCGGAACAACGGAACAGTATCCTGGTACTGAAGGAGCAGATTGTACGAAGCACTCAAATTAGATGAATTGACCTCCAATTTACGGACAGAGAAAAAGAAACATTAAATAAAAGAAGCGTATCATGAAACGAACATTAAACTGGTTTACTTTATATGGTAAATAATGTAATATATTTTCATATTGTCATTTATGTTTTAATCAATTTAGTAGTG
>JXXA01014429.1:0-22774 GCA_000956255.1 Anopheles punctulatus
AACGTTTGAGTGAATTAAACTCCTTCTTCTGCCATCAACAGGTGTTATATTAATGTATTCGATTTCTGACTATACGAGACCACCACCAGTGTTAGGCGTGTGATGTTGATCAATGATCCAAAATGTAGCTTTTTTCATTAGTATATACGAAATGAAAGTGGCCTTTAATTGTGGCGTCAGTTTTTACATGCTTCCTACCATTTCCAGCTTGAGTAATGCTAGTTTCGTACACGTGCATTCATATATTAGATTGCGTTTATTCGATTTTGGTAAGCGGTTTCATGTGATGAATAAAACATAAAGCAACTTGGCCGCAACGAATGCTGGATGATAACAGCGGCGATCTCGCGTTTCGGAGGTCCTTATGACCCGTCCTACTGTGTACATGAGTGAGACAGTGGGGGAAATGGTAATAAATTCTACTTCTACCTGCATTGAATAGGTAGCAAGGGTTTCTTAGAGTTCAAGGGCGATAAGGACACCTTAAGGAAGAGTTTCAGTCGTAGGACGAATCCTACATTACATTACTAGCGCGTTTCATAACGAAAGTGATTTGACTAATGGGAATCTACTCTACTCAACCCACTAGGTTTCGCCAAATCGATCGAAAAGTAATGACAAGTATGAATACAATGAATATCTTCATGACTTACTTTCATTAAAAGTCAAAAAGATTCAAGAAATACTTTCTTCTACGTATATTGCCGTTGGTTTTATTGGCTCTATTTGAGTTGCATTGCAAAGTTTCACAATCTTACTTTATTTAGAAAATACTAACAATAATAAGATTTACATCGTGTAGTACTGAAGTATGTATTAATTTTATTAAATACTTACCAGAAAGCGGGAGAGCAAAAAAAAATGTATATATATATATTTTTTTTTACAGAAAAGAGTCGGTAGAAACAATAGAAAAGCATAACGGTTTCGTTGAAGGGTTAATCAATTTTCATCCATTACATCCGAATAACAAATTCTGTGTAGTTTACCTCGAGTATATTTTTTGCCGTTTCTACATATTGCATTCTTTATAGATGGTTTGATGTATTGAATCATAGGCGTTTAATCAAAAGTACAACAAAAGCAATATGAATATCCTTTAATTTGCTATTCTTTCTTTTGGTACTGATTTTTTTTTTCTCCTATCAATCATCAACAGTCTGGCGGTACAACCGTACCATTGGAGCACAACACGGTACGCTTTGTGGATAACTTTAGTGCGGGTAACCGTGGTTCTGCCTCTGCCGAGTACTTTCTTGAGCATGGGTATGCCGTTATTTTTATGCATCGGACCAAATCGCTGGAGCCGTTTTCACGCCACTTCACAGGGCAGCAATTGCTAGATATGCTGGAGCTGCACGAAGAAGGCATGAGCACTACTATTACTGGTAAGTTTTTTCCTTACAATTTTTATCGAAAGCTGATTGTTAATTGCGTTCTGGGCTTCGATAATGGTATATATGTAATGAAACTGTAATTTTTCATTCAGGATTCGTTTTTATAAATTAATATGAACTTGTCAAAACAACTTAGCTACTGTTGTTATCATATTTCCTGTTCCACAATAGACATAATTTTTTTTCTACAAATAACAAATCATACTGCGTATGTTGAGTTTTATGTGCGCCCTGGGTTGTGAACAGAGGAACGTCTCGACCGTGTTTTAATTCGATTGTCTCTGAAAAAGAAAACCTGTTGTAACCTTCAGTTACATCACGTTCTTTGGTTTTACTTTTCCTAGAACAAAACGTTTTTATTGCAATAAGCTTTGTTCTTTCGTTGGGGTGTTCCTGTCTGTTTCAATCGGTTGAGCATGAAGAGGGTACCATCATTAGTTCTTCCTAATCAACTAATACACTTCAAATGTTTGTGCTGATGCACTAATGTGTATCCATAAAACATTAAAATACATTATATCACAGGGGATAGAAAAGCAAGCTATTTACACCGTTCTTCCGGTTTTACAGTGAAGCCCGACTCGGTAGATGTATTAGCGCCGGTGCTGGACAAGTACAAAAATGCCCAGGAAACGCATCGGATGTTGTATATTACCTTCACCAGCGTTGTCGATTACATGTGGTTGCTGCGTGCGGCATGCGAATCGCTTGCACCCTTCGAGCGGAATGCGGTCCTTTTCCTGGCAGCGGCAGTATCGGATTTCTATGTGCCCCAGGATGAGATGCCAACGCACAAAATTCAGTCCGGTCATGGTGCTCCGACCATATCGCTGCAGCTCGTGCCGAAGATGCTGGCACCGCTCGTGAGTCTCTGGGTGCCTCACGCGTACGTCGTATCATTCAAGCTGGAAACGGACGAAGCGCTATTGATCGCGAAGTCACGGGAAAGTTTAAACAAGTACAAGCACAAGTTGGTGATTGCGAACATACTGCAGACGCGTAAAAACCGGGTTGTGTTCGTGACCCCGAGCAGCAACTACGAGATCGTGCTGACGAAAGAGCAAGCTCTGACGGGGCTGGAGATCGAGGAACCAATTGTGGCCGATGTGGTCCGTCGGCATCAGGACTACAGCCGAGAGCCGGAGCAGCAAACCCACCAATGACCCACGCGTTCGACCCGACCCGCATCCAACAGTGGATCCGGGGCGCAGGTCGATTGCAACGTTACGTTACCCCATTTCTGCAAGGTTTTAAACCCGGGACGGAAATACTAATTACTGAGAAAGGGCGAACAAACAAAAGGTGTAACGATATGCATCCTTCTTGCACGAAGGCAACAGTTTTGCTCTGCCGTAACTGCAATTGCATATTACTAGTAGTTCAATATACTTTACGGTGCAAGCCAAATCGAAATTATTATTTTAAGTGTTTCTCTCGCTGGTATTTCATCATCTTCATCCCGCTGTTTACATTCCAATGCAACCGTATGAGATTAATTAATATAGCATGTTCGAATACGTAACTCGCCGTTAAGCGTAAACTGTTTTACTGTCGAGTAAATGATTTTTTTGTTATAGTTTGCTGCAATTCGTTTCTCATTCATACAAAAATATCGTTTTCCTTGAAGGCGGAAAACAATACAAAATGTATTTATTTCATTGTTGCAAAATTTAGCTGGTTCCTTAGAAGCGAAATAGTTTTCTTGTGGATGAAGGGGTGTAATACGAAACTCAAAACACCAGCAAATTATTCTCCTAAGTGATCATTACGGCGGAATGTAGGGTATATTGGGTTCTACTTCAAAGGAAAGAATAAAATATATGAAAAACATGCATTATCACGTGTCCTAGTGTCATTCATTGGCACTTTCCACCTTTAGATGGCACCAACAGTTCCTAGCCAGTAGCGGAAGATATAGACTGTTTATAGTTTTATCGTTGGTAAAAGCAGGAATTTTCTTCTGCTATGTGTTTAATGCTTACAATTTGATACACCTATTTGGGTTAGGTTTTAAGCTCAAACAATGTTGCTAAATGGAGATTTTTTATGAGTTAGTATGTTCACCAGGATCCCGCGGTGAATGGTTCTTGCTCCATATCCAAGTTAACAAAAGTTGAGACATGAATGTAAACTCCTTCATACGAAGCATGTGCAAAATATAGAAGAATATCGCAACGCTAGCGATGGCGTTTAGCATAAACCTAAATCGTTGAGCTTACCACTTGAAGGATTACAGTGTACCAGATAGGTGTTCGTTCAACGATATCCAATTTTGAAACCCTTATACACAACACAATCTGTCTGTACACGATTCATATTATATTTTATCGAAAGCGTCATAGAAATAGAAACCACCTCGTAACAGAATGCTTACGAAGAAAATCTTACTATTTTTTCCAAATGATTATAACTAGTGAAACAATGGCATTGTAATGCAAAAAAACCCCAACTAACGTTAGCGTTACCATGAACTACAGAAAATAGAAAGTATTTTATCAAATTTTGAATAAATTTTAGTGTCGATCATGAACCGCATTCACATAAAAGAACAACATCAGCATGTCTGTACCGAGGCATGTTGACTGGTATCATTTTAATAACAACCGTTACATTACTTATGGTGCCTTCTTTAAGAGTAATTTATTTGAAGAAAAATTTACATAATACAAGGCTATTTTGAATATTCACTAAACCGATTATTTCTATAAAAGATCTTTTATGTTTTATATTGTTCTTCAAACACGTCAGCTTTCTAAAGTCTTCGATCGTCGATTTTAATTAGAAATGATTTTAATCAATTTACATATCACTCTATTGATGAACATAACAAGAAAAAAGTGTTTTAAATCAAAATCGACCCGTTTATCGACGCATGACACGAACATATTTTTTTTTCTAATTTCAATTGAAAGAAAATAAAGCAGTCCTAGCAGCCAAACCGAATACCAATCACAATAACAGAGAGATAAATAGAAGTCTATATGAAACCCAAAAATTAGTTATTGCTTTAACATATGTTTTTTTATAATTAGAATAGATCATTCCTATCAACAAAATGTACATGGTGACTTGATGTAATGTTAGAGTGTTATAATTTGTTCTCTGAAACTCGGAAATAGTTATTATGTGTTCTCGAACATAAACAACTAGCAAATCCATCTTTAAATTGGTTATGAATCGTTATTATCTTTTCTAGAAAAAGAAAAATTATCAAATCAAAATATAAACTTTGTTGAAATAGTACGTGTTAGAAGTCGATGTGGTAAAAAGAAATAATGCAAATATTCGTAAAACAAATATTTTATTGTCCCTTTGCCAAAAAGCGACGAAATGAACAAAATAAAAAGGTAATTGCGTGTAAAATGTTAAACACACATATAAAGACGCTATCCTGAAGTGATGAAAAATGCAGAAAATGGAGTTGACTAAAGATAATTTCATAAACGTGGTAATAAACATACTTAAACAGAAAATACTTAATTAAACTAACTAGAATAAGGCATGACGATTCATCGAGTAAACGTTTTGCTAGCAATGGTAGATACTTATGACGAACATTTGCCTCTCACGATAGCATTTTCGAGCTGTAGAAGACCTGACAAGCCACTACACCCCCAATTGTAGAGGATTTAGAATGCTTGCAAAAATAAGCGGTCCTATACACCCGTAGCATGGCATGCTGATACTGTTTGAAAGGAATGTTAGCGAAATGGTGGAATGAACCACGCGATACGAAAAAATGTTTGGCAATGGAAAGGGTAAGAGAAGTGTCCCGTACCGGAAATGATAGAAATTATATAATGGTTTAAATTTAATCATTTTCAAATTTGGCGTTAACTTTTCCTTTTTCTATAAATTATTAGTTTTCTTATAGCTATTATTTTAGATTTACTCAGTCTTCTTTTTTCTCGATTACTTTGTTAACACACTTTGTACTGAGAATGGTCTAGGTCATCTGGATAAAATAGGATATGAATGTACGAAACGAGGGAACCAAGTTATAGGAATCAAACGATAGTTGGAAGAACCAGTTACATTTAGCCGAACAGATTAAATGATATACACGTTTAGCGATAACGTATATATATACAAACATATATACCTACATTACTGCATAACTATATATACATATATAAATATATATGAAGTGCGTATACACATAATCTTAATACAGGCTATAATAAAATGAAAACCTGACACCGAAACAAGAACTGTTTTAGCTTTCCTTGAATCGTAGCAACCATGGCCAACAAATCGAATTTAATATTGACATAGAATATTTTGCATTCGTTAACATGCTTAGTAAACATGGTTTTAGTGCACTCTCATGTAAAAGATTGTGTGAAATTTTTCGTTTGATAAATTTAGTTAATTCAAATTGTGTTTGTTTATACAATGTCTGATAAAGGTTTCTCGTCAGTACTAACGAGTGGGTGCTTTTACACCGATAAAGATTCGAATGCGGTCAAAATACCACACAATCGAAGTTATTCTAGGCAGCGCGAACCGTCTCAGTCGAACGAACCGAAAATATTTCCTTTGTATGAGTGTGGATCTGGTGGCGATGTGCGCCAAATTTTACCGGAATGTGCCATGCGATACGAATCAACCGTAACATCGAGGGACGGAGGAAGGATTATCGATCAGTACAAGAAAAATGACGATGGGCGATATATAAACCAACAGATGGTATACGACTCATACGAAGCAAACGCATATAACCGTTCACGGGGCGGGCCGATTGCACCAGTTATTCAATTGAAGGTGGCCCACCAGAAACAAATTTCTATACGTCCAAGAAGCAAGAACCCGCAGATTGTGAATGTTTGCCAGACATTCCGTTTTCCGGACAACTTCATCACCCAGAACAATACAAACCGAATGGTTTATCCTCAGGAGCGGCTGTTGCAACATTCGCTCCCGGTATCAGAGTCACGGCACGTTCCACAGAGTGAACTATCGCCCTGCCGCAGCAACAGTCGTGCGCGCCTTGGTGGATTTTTTGGAGGTTATCGACGCCACCGGAACATGTTCAGCCAGACGAGCCGGACGCTTATTCAGCTGGTGGAGGGCGAACAGATGCAACAACAGCAATCTACTAGACCGGCAGCAGTGCCGCAAAAAAAGCTTCATTATAACGAATCCTCTGTTATAAGTTCGAGTGAGAGTGTAATATCGTTCGGCGAGCCAGACGAGGTGCATCCGCGCTCTCCGGAAAGAAAATCAAAGATGCCACATATCACCAGTGACCGTCTATCGGGCAAGGTTCCGTACTTTGATCGAACCAAACGAAATCGGTCGATCACAAAGCTCGTCGATGGAAGGGCTACAATGGGTGGCTATTATGGACGGAACACAAAGCTGCAACATGTAGCAGATGATAATGGAAGATCTTCAAGACAACAGGCGAAAGCTAAGCCTAACCATCGTAAAGCTTTAGGAGAGAAAATGGTTTATTCTCCGTTTATGGACGAACTTTTTACTGCGGGTACGAAAGGCCGTACGCGAGAACAGCTTATGGCCGAGAAGGTCGACTCGACTGACAACGTCGATCGATTAGACCTGGATGCGGATGAAATAGACGACGATCGTATAGATACCCTGGAGAAAGATGTTTGCTCGGAACAAGACGATTTTGATGACGACATCGACGAGGAGGTGCTAGAGGAGGAGACGAACGAAGCGCTACCGGTCGCAGATACAGGGCGAGGCGTCGTCGCAAAAGATAGCACCGTCAGCATTTCCGGTATCGTGGACAAGCTGCAAGACAACGTATGGGAGGTTTGCCTAGAAGGTATCTGGGATTTGATGGATATGGCTGAACGGATCGATTGGAAGTCGCAAGAGAAGTACATTACCGTCATCAACCGAAAGCTGATAAAATTTCTCAAATCGCCTCGAACTGCCCTATGCCGGTCCGCGTGCCAAGTTTCGGGTGAACTGTTTCGGCAGGCAAAATCGACGAAGCGACCCGAATTCGACGAAATGGTGGACATACTGCTATGCAAGACGGCTGACCCGAATCGCTTCATCCAGAAGGATGCCAACGTGGCGCTGGACAAGCTTGTGACGTATATTCCGACACCGCACACCGTACGGGCATTATCTAACCGTGGAACTATGTAAGTGTTTCAGAGGTGCAGTAATGGTCTGCAGTACGTACGATTCAGCCCTTTCTAGTTCATAACAGCCTCAGTTACAAATTTCACTCCGCTTTCCCCCATCGGAAATGTCCTTGCAGCCATCGTAATCCACTCGTGCGAACTGCGACGGCACGATTGCTGGTATGCGTGTGTGTCGTTGCCGGACTGGATGCTATCCTTGGCACCACGGCCAACACGCGAACGCGCAAAATCATCCTTTCGATGTTGGCAAAATTTTTAACGGACAAAAATCTCGAAACCAGGTACGGTTGTAAATCTGTGTGTTGTTTGTATTTCCATTTCGGCTAAGGCATTTTTATTGATTTACATCGTGCTTACAGAAAATTCGGCGAACGGCTTTATCGTATGTTGCGAAAACATAAATTTTTCGACGAATATTTCTACAAGGATATGGACAGCAACTTGCGCACAAATTTAAAGCGTGTGCTAAAAGGAGTATAGATGTTTGCAGAATAGCGTAGTAAAATCAATCATCAACTGATTGCTGCGTGCTAAAGTTTCTGACTGTATTTATGGTTCCTGTATTTTCTGATCGAACTGTAGCATAATGACAACGTAGGTGGCTGAAGCTGCCAGCGTCTAGAAAGGTAAAAAATATATAATAAGACATCGGTAGTGTGCTGAACTAGTGAGGAACGTTCATTCTGGGCTTACCGAACCGAACAAACCATAATTGATCGAGTAGAGTCCGTTGGCAGTAAACTCAAATGGTTGCAGTTTAGTTCGTACTATAAAATTATGTACTTGGTCCCACAAGGAAGAATGGTAATACGGTTGTAGCAGAATCCTTCGCATATCTTTCACCTGGTAAGTAAACATGCTGTTAAAATATATGTGTCTTTTCTAGTATCCTTTTTTCATACCCTCTCGATCGAATGGCTTGACGATCGACATAAAAACAGTAGCAATGTAATTGAGTACGCGACATCCATCATTTGAACTAGGATTATCATGGAATGACACAAGAGCATATTATTTTTCTCTACATGGTATGTTAAGTATCCGGAAGCATACCGTAGAATGGCAATGGATGCATGGGCGCACGGAATTGGAACGTTATGCTGACGAACACAAACACTACAATCGCAGCTGTGGACCAACCAAAGAGCGTGTTTACCTTTAGCAAACATTTCTGTAACCGCCCAAAAATTGTTTCCGTCCGATGCAGCATAAGTCCGCATCGTTGCCGTGCGCTTGCTTCTTCCACCGTGAGCTGTCCATCGATTTCGAGCGAAGCAGTTAGCTCCATCAATATAGTTTCCATATGCGAGGCGATGAACTCCATCAGGTAAATTTGATGGTTAATCCGGACAAGAATAATAAGCGAGGGGGTTAACAGCAGAATGGCTATTCCGGTAGTCCGTACTCCAAGTCTCACCATTATCACCGTACGAAAAACATTCCGAACGATCCCGATAACATACAGAATATAAAAAATGGCTCCAAAATAGCGCGGTTTACCACGTGTGTATATCGAAAGCGATCCTTCGATCTGCAATAGCTCGCAACTTAGCCACTGAAGTCCTTTTCCCGAGAGCAAAGCTTGCACAAGGATGACGAAGGTGGTAAAGAGCATGCTGGTGCTTATAAACCAACCGGAAAAGTCACGCTCTAGGTGAATGTGGTAAATAATAAATTGCTGTGACACGATGAAGGTAACGACACTGAGGGCGTAACAAATATTTAAAATCGATTTCCACATTGGACCGTCTGAAGCGAACAGTGGCATTAGCCCGCAAAGCTTAAAAACTGTATTGTTAAGAGATTGTTCCATCGCGACTCGGTGAGCTATACTAATCCGTACTGAACGTTAGCTTGGTTCAGCGGTAGCGTGCTAGTGGTAGCACAAAGATTAATATTACGTGCTGAAATATTCACATCGTTACCGAAGTGATTACTGCATCTTTTAAATCCGCACAGAGTGCCAACTAATCATAAGGAATATCATAGAAATACAGTAATATATTGATTTAGGTTAGTTTTGAAAATCGAACTGCAGCAAAATGATTAGATATGTGCCAACGGATCCCATTACCTATTGGACAAAGAAATAGTTCGTTTCATCCTCAAGCGTTATTATAACTGGAATTCACTTACCAGATGGAAAAATTTGAGATCAATTTGGAAGAAATTCATCACCGTAAAACTTATTGGTTGGTGCACGATTTGGTTGCCAAGTTGTTCGATTTGCTGGAATGAGTATATTACGCATTCCGCTCTATTAATCTTAAAAATAAACTACGATGATCAGTTATGCTTACCTCGCATTGTTTTTCATCACTTTGGACTTCTTTGGATTGAGAGATGAGCTTCATGGACTCTAGCTTGTGTAGATTGTTTACCACTAGCTGAGTCTGGTAAGAAAATGCAGCCTTGTTAGCGAAAGCTACTGGCATGTATAGAACTAGCACTACTTTCTGTAAATAAATATGCTCCTTACCTCTCTCAATACCATTTCGCCGAGAAAGGTGGCCATGAAAAAATGTACAAATACTGCTAAAATGAGCACGATCGGTTCTGTAAATATTAACGCTAACATTGATTACTCATGTTAAGCTTACGCATGTCGTACTATAATTTTCACCTATTATTTGTGTATGTATAAAACCATGCTGTTTAAATTCTATTGAGCATACGTAGAACAGTTGAAAACATTTCGCAGTGAGGACGTAGAAGAATAGTCCTTGAAAAGAAGAATATATATCGAAATAAACAAGAAATAAGTATTGCGATATAAGACGTGAGCTACCCAAGCATCTCACCAAATATAGCCACATTTGCTAAACCACACTCCTCATTCAAACAGTCGACGGCTTTAAAACAGTGCGACTGAACAATTGCTAATGCCTTCAAATCTCTATAGAATCGAGTGGTTGTGTGTTCCGCCATCCTGTTCAATCCTGTTTTGCGCCCGGTTGACACAATCATTCTCTCCAAATGCACCACCATGTAATGAATTCGCGTCCAGATTTGGCAGCTCAACACCAGAAACAGTCCGTGCATGAGAAAAATTACCATCAATCCGTACGATTTGAGTACAAGAAGCAACACGTTTGTGCTATTGATACGTTGCACATTAGCGAGTATATAGCCGATTGATATGATGATGGTGCCAGTAGAGCACACTCCACAGTTTACCGGGAAACTTCGAGACGGATCTCGATGCATATTCAGCGTGTACAACTGACTGTCTATGTTGTCCAAGCACCGGAGGATGGATGTGTTTGGTGAATAGAAATATTTCAATAGCGTAGACGATTGAATCACGATCGTGGTGCTTACAATGCCAAACAACATAAGCAGATCGATTACACTCAGAACAAGATCTCGCGAGTACAGCATGTTGTATAGGTCGAGCATACACAATGAGAAACATGTGACACCAATTGCAATGATCACCGTAGTGTAGGCTAACTTTTTAAATGATTTAAAACTATCATCCTTTGTTATAGGCCCTCCAAAAATGTTGTGAATGGAAATAACAATGCAGTCAATTGCCATGTTCTAGTTCCTATGGCCAACAACTTTTTGTGAGGTATTCCACGCGACATTGGCTAGTTATCTGTGCGAACACATGTATGGAAATCGATGATTAATTCGATCACATATTTCATTTTAATCGTCCTATACATCTTGTATGCATAGCGCAGTACGCAACGAAGGTGAGAGTATTGATAAGTCACATGGGAATGCAATACTTTCGGGGTTTAATAGAAACTGTGGTTGTCGTTTAAATAGTTTCATTTAATTCATATTCAAATCACGCTACAGTACTCAGCACACTTTTTACAAAAGGAATCAATTGTTTTCGAGACGCTTTTAAATTATGTTGCTGGAAGAATATAGCACCGCTCCTGTCACAGCTTTCCAGCTCTTCCAGCTCAAAATTCATCTGCTTGCAGTCGCGAATTGCTGAAATAATCTGTTGAAAATATGTTGAAATTTGATAATGTCAATTATGCTCCAAACAAACTTACCCTCTCGGCCAGTGGTTTATCGTCGATGGGAATCACTCCTATATCACGTCGAACGCCACCATCCGGCAGAACATTCATTCCGAGTAATATCACAACGTTACTCCGTGTGCTGATGGCAAACCGATCGAAGTGTTCACGCTGATCGGGAAGTTTTAAATAATCCTGCACTGCCATCGGGAAACCGGGTAGAGACACGACACGATCATTTTGTGAGATGATCTTTAAATCCTTAAGTAATAGCTGACTAGCATTCAGTTCGGAAACATCGCAGCGAGCAGCAACGAGGGACTTAAAAAGAGTTTCACGATGTGCTAAACGGTATTCTTCGGCAATATGTCGATACGTTTCGATTTTATCGGCAATTTCGAAATCCAGTGGTTTGGCTTTGTCGGCTTCTTTGGAAAAGTTTACAGTGTCCAACACGATCGCGGCTGTGGAACGATAGTATAATTAACATTTAATTCTATAAAGAATCTCTTAAGATAGAGTGTCAGCACATCGCACCATACAAAAGTTCCATCGCAATGCTATAGTCTTGTAGCGATTCCTGCAATACTCCGGCATTGAAAATTTCGCGACCCACCAGCGTGGCACAGGATCCAACTTGTTCAATCTTCTTAAATGCGTTTGAATTGAACAGAGCGTTGCTTTCAATGGGGCGGTGATCGATAATGCCAACGATGTTTTGTTGTAGTTTTGAAACATGATGGTCTACAAGTACAACGTTAATTGTGGGCTCCAATTCCCAATCGATTTCATCACGGCAAATAAGATCACCCAGTGCGATTCCCTGTTGTTTTAGATAGTAAGTAACTTCGGTTTTCAAAGGCAGTTCGGCTCGAACTACGTTCAATACTGGAAATACCACGGTATCATTCGTGTACCAAGCGCCCAACATGGTTGGTCTATGCTGCAGATGAAACGCAAAAGCAACTGAACTTACCGCCGAATCTAAATCGCAACTTTCGTTACCAATTACGGCGATTTTGTTCAGCTGAATGGAAGTGATCGACATCAATTATGGATTCTGTTGTCACACATTTAGCATATATAGTTACTTACGCCACTTGTTAGTAGAGTACGACATCTTTGCAAGTATTTGTTCATTGTGAAAAATGTAATATATCCAACCGACTAGGCAAACTCCTAGGATTTCCAATATTTTTACCAAACAATGGAACAGAAATTAGCAGTAAACAAACAGCTGTCAAAACCGGCTCTTTCGTTCGATGTTTTATCCAAACTGCATTCGAATATTCCACGAGAACAGCACTGACCAAATGCGATGTTGCGATGTTTTCATCTTGACAGATCGCAGATACAGCTGTGTTTGTGTTTTGATTTGTGAGAAAAAAAATGATTAAATTTGAAGTCAGCCATATTTTTGTGCATCCCCATTCATATGCGTTTTAGTGCATTCTCACAGTGTTAAAAGTCTAAAAATATTGGTGTTTGTATTGTGCCGCAGTACGCGTTCTTAATAAGAGTGACGAAAATCGATCAGTAGTAACTGTTTGTACCATTGGAGTACGTCGTCATTAGGTTGAAGCAACGTGTGAAGTGTGTTTTCTTCCATCTCCTTCTCGTTACGCAAAGAAAAACAAAGCAAAAGACTATCTTCTAGAAAAGAAAACCTACACGAAAAATGTCCTTTCGTCTGCTGACCACCCGTTTGTACAAACATGGTCGCCTGCTGGTGCAAAACTATCTCAAGCGGGATATACACATCAGCAACGTTTGGACGGGCCCTGCGGAGAGCACAAAAGTGAACAAAATTAACGAAACACTACGCCACGATCTGCGGATCAACGAGTTCCGGAGTAACAGCTTCTTGCGCTTCGGCAACCAGGCACGTCGACTTTTCATCGATAATGTGCTAAACAGGGTCACCAATCCTTACTCTGTGGATTTGCGTCTTCAGGCTACGAAGAAGTAGGCGATGTGTTGGATGTGTTCACTTTCGACAATGATGTTGATTTTTTATGATTTTTCAGATTGTTGTACGGCGATTCCACACCTTTTTTTGCACTTGTGGGTGTTAGTTTGGCATCCGGCGATGGCGTTCTTACCAAAAATGATGAACTGGAAGCTGTATGCTGGGAAATTAGAGTATGTTGTCTTTTCTCCCTAACGAATCCTTATCAATTTATCTAATGTTTGTTCGTACCGAAGCATGCTATGTCTAACTTTCAGGAAAAAGTTGGAGAGAAGGATATCGAATCTCGGCTCGACAACGAGTTTGGCATAGAGAATTTAAACATTGGATACCCCATCGCAAAAGGCTGCTCAGCGGTTGTTTACGCCGCTTCCTTGAAGGAAACGACTGAAAACGAAGATGCATCACTCCTTAATAGTACACATAGCTTGCCACCTTCTGCAGAAAAGAAGGCAACACTAGAGCGAGACATTATGGAATCGCCATGGGGCAATGGAAATAATCCGCTACTGCTCCCAGAAAGAAGTCCTGCCGCAGCATTACATCAGATAGCAAGTGGCAATATTGCGCAAACCAGAGCTACCAACAATCGTCGAGTTCGGTTTAACAGTGAGGCGAGAGTTCGAACTATGTCGGAACATAGTACATCAATGAGCGGCCCTGACAGTGACTATAAGCATGAATGCAACGAATCAGATTATACCATAGAAGAATATCCGTTGGCGTTGAAAATGATGTTTAACTATGATATTCAAAGTAATGCGATGGCCATCTTGAAGGCCATGTATCGGGAAACTGTGCCGGCCAAAAGAAGAACTATAGAAACTGCGTGGGAGAAAAGGTAAGTGTCGAATGCTCAAATAGTAACTGATATCGCTAAATAACATATTGGTTCGTTGCTATTCTGCAGCCTTATGGAAAAAACGAACTTTCTCCCGCCGCATCCGAACATTGTGGAAATGTATGGCGTTTTCTGTGACCAGGTGCCGGACTTATCTATGTCGGCAACGCTATACCCAGTGGCATTGCCCCAGCGACTAAACCCGCAAGGTTACGGACGTAACATGAGCCTCTTCTTGCTGATGAAGCGGTACAATGTCAACCTAAAAGACTATCTACAACAACCGGGAGTAGATATACGTACCCGTATCTTACTTTTTGCTCAGCTGCTGGAAGCTATCGCCCATTTGAATCGCCATGGCGTTTCGCACAGGGACATCAAGTCGGACAACATATTGATCGATCTACGTCCAAACATGCCGCCGACATTGGTTTTGACCGATTTCGGTTGCTGCATCGCCGACAAGCGCCATGGGTTGCGCATCCCGTACACGTCGGACGAAATCGACAAGGGTGGCAATGTGGCGTTAATGGCACCGGAGATCATTGAGCAATTGCCGGGTACGTTCGCGATACTTAACTACACCAAGGCAGATTTGTGGGCTTGTGGTGCTATTGCGTATGAAATTTTCGGCAGCGACAACCCATTTTACGCTGGCATGGTAAGCGGAGGCTGTTTTATTTGAAGACATTTTTTGTCCAAAGTTTTCTTGTTGTTTTAGAATTCCGCACTCAAAAATACAACATACGATGATAACATGCTACCATCAATGGATGAAAGCGTTCCAATTCTAATACAAAGGCTTGTGCAGAACATCTTGCAACGTAATCCTAGCAAGGTAAGTGATTTTAAGTATATGTAATCGATGTGTAGGCGACTATTGTTTCATAAATTTGTTCCGAACTTAGCGTTTAAGCCCGGACGTAGCAGCCAATGTGTTGCAGCTGTACCTATGGTCGCCTTCGTCATGGTTACGCGACAGGTACACGCCGTCGAGCAATGAAATTTTACAGTGGCTGCTGAGCCTAACGACAAAAATACTATGCGAAGGTCCACTGCGTGTCACACCGGACGGCACGATGGGCCGGCGCACGTACACGGAGTACTTACTGATCGCAAGCTTTCTTTCACGGGTACGCCTGGAACGGATCAAGCGTGCTGTAGATTGGATACATACGGTTAATGTTGGCTGTTCGTAAGAATTGTGATAATGCTTCCTGTGAGTTGGAATGGAAAACTATAGTGCGGGTTGAATAAAGATATTTATTTTTAACTTATATGAAAAAGCTTATTTAAGCGTGATTCAATTGATTCAATTTTTTTCTTAGCACCGAAAGAAATCCAATTACATCACCCGTTTCGTGAAGCTGCTCCCGAATGGACTCTATATTTGGATGAGGGGGAATTATCTCCTCAACTAGAACGATAAATTAAGCACTAGCATTAGTTTGATAGAGTCACGGTATACGTCACGGTCGCTTAACTTACTCATTATCCCTTTATCGTTGTACGCGAAGCAAACTTTAGTTTTTATGGCATCATCAAATGTTATCTGCAATTAATTAGAAAGGAAGTTACATCCCCTTGGTTCACCTATTTGAGAGTAAACAAGTACCTCGAATAATTTTTGGTGTGGTAAACAAACAATCGAAATTCCCATGATTTGTTGTAATACATTAAACTGTTCGGCAAAGCTTTTCGCATCCCTTGGTTGCTCTAAAAAGGTTCCAGAATTTGACTATCATGTGTGCTCATAAATAAGAACGTATATCCTTTTTTTAAACACTCACCGTGCCCATGATCTGTGCGTGGTAGAAGCTGGTTTGAATTCCTTTTAAACTTAACTTCTTTCTCTATTGTTTGGTACATTTTAGTTAAAAGTTCGTCTAACTCCTTTGATGCATTCTGTCGCTCGAGACGCTTCACTGAACTATTTGTTTCCAGTTCAATTGCCTTGTTCAATAGCTCTGTCAAGTAATTTTGTGTAACAGCAATCCCTCCAACATCTGAAAAAATATAATGCATTTGATCACTTCTTTCGCTCGAGATGTTTAAGGCGTTAAGGAAACTAAACCTAGACAAATTAGATGATACCAACCTAAACTCACTGCAGTTGTGTCCATTTTTGTAATTGGTTGGTCTGCGCAAGGAATAGAATATTCAATCAACTATAAAAATATTGTAAAACGAACAAACAAGCTAACAATACAGATTAAATAGGGGCGATCGTAGCTAACCAACAATACAAACAATTTTAAAAGCCGTTGAATTGACAGAATCGAATCGTGTATGTCAATCGAACAGTTTGTAATACAAATATAACCATCATCAACATATAACACTTTGAATCCTATTTTTTGTTATACAACTTATTGCGTTTATACATGATGGGTGTAATACTTACGCAAGATGTTCTTGTACGAAAAATAAATGAAAAAAACACCCACCTAAACTACAATTTTCTTCACGAACAAACGCCAAACGGACTACGAAGAACCGTCTTTATCTTTGAGCTTATGACCAAATGTTTACCTTCATCTCTATGACCAGCACGCTCGGATGTGCACATGACGAACTTTGTAGTATTATCAATATGATTGTTCAATAGGCAAGGTGGTTCACAAGGCACGCAGTTGCAAATAATCCCGGTGGAAAGCGATACCAATAGTAATAGTTTATCATGTGGGAATAAGGATGTATTTTAGTATTATGTTTTACTTACATACATCTGCACCATAACTCTTCTTTCTTTCATTTATTATTTAAAGAAGAAACGGCCTGGCCGTATTGCTATCTTTTCTTTCTTTCGATAACATTAAAATCTCTATATCTGGATGACAAAAAATGGCAAATCCCTTGTCGTAATTAATTCAATGAGAAACTACCGTAACACTAGCACCTTTGAAGACTGCTTCGAAATATGAATATAAGTATGCATACAATAACTACTTGTATCGTAAGCAATAACATAAATCAGGCCGTTTGTAATAAAATAATAAAAGAAAAAAAATGTTTGTATCTGGCGCGTAACAACAGCGATAGAAATCCAATGCCATGGCTCTTATTGCATGCAATAAGCTAAATATGTGGTTTAAAGAGTAATACAATATTATAAATCCACAACACGGACTATAAGAATATAGAACGTGTGTTGCTGATCAGTGAATCTTACCAAAGAAAGCAGTTAGATAATCCGATAGCACAGGTCCGACGGAACAACGTAATATTTTACCCATGTGTTCGCGGGAAAATCCCAGGCACACATCACAAAACCCGCACCCATACAGCCGTACTGTCTTGGTCGTTCTCTAAACTGGTTTACGAATGATAATGTACGATCACCAGGGGCATGCGTAAGAATCAATCTCGACCGAACAGTATTTACGCGCTACCGTACCGATCAACATGCGTGTTCTTCCGAGGCCACTTCCTGGGTTTGTCTCCTGTTTCCTGTTCGTGGTTCTATTGTGGGGAAGTGGCTTCACGGCTGAACAGCAGCCGTCGTACGATGGCGACTTTGTATTTCCCGCAGTGAACGATCTGAGTGTCGGTGATCCGTGCACGGTACAATCCTCCCCAGCTGTTCCGTACGTACGACAAGGGATTTGCCAGCGAGTTCGGGACTGTGGAACATTCGTTTCACGCCTCATCACGGAGAAGTTCAACATTCAACGTGATGTTTGCTATTTTGAGGTGTACGAACCGGTCCTATGTTGCGTCGACATGAAGCAGTCGGCACAACAGGAACTAGACACTACGAATCTCATTTATTAGTGAGTCGTGAAAATATTCACAAATTTGTGCTCAATCCATCAGCAGGGAAGGAAGCAGCGGAAGGAAGCAGCGGAAAGAAGATCGCGATCTAGTAGTCAGACGAAGAAGATAAATTATATTCTTTTTCTAACGCAAACAGATCATAGTCGTTGCAGAAGAAATGTAAATGATCTGCCTGCAACAGTTTATTGTTAAAGGTGTAGAGTAAAATAAAATAATCTTTCAAGTTAATTGGTAAAGCAATCGGGCGAATCAATGCAACTTCCGAAATTTTCAAATATTTGAACCTGTTTGACAACACCGTCGTCACCGGTTTTGATGACAAGCAGAAGGCAAATGGTGAAGCAAAAAAGAATAGTATTTTTATGTTATATGAAAGCTCATAACGGATTCGTGTCTTGTCTGCAGTTACTTTATTATAGACCAGTAAGATGACGAGTGTGGCGAGCATGCCTGCCATATGACGATTAACGTAGCGTGGTTTAATGGAAAGTTATTTTACATCCCTTCTCAGTTAGTCAGTCAATCGGAGGAAACGTTTCAGATAGGATTATGGTACCGGTCATGGCTTTTGAAGACTTTGCGTGAGCTGCCCCTTGTGCTAGCAAGCCGTAAGCAATAAGATTATGCTTGCGGTATGCTTAATCGGTACACAATAACACGATTGTTGGAAGAGGCAACGAAATGCGGATTGTGAGCGGTACAGAACTATCCCTCGCAAATTCTTATCACTGACAGAGCAGTAGCGCGTGGTACTTGCTTCCGTACGAACGTATTGGAGTCGGTCCTACCGTTTTGAAAAAATAACTGACTGTGCTCTGTCAGTGCAGTGAAGTGCAGTTTTGGTTTCGATCAGAGTTTTTGCAGCCACAATGCAGACCGTAGTTTGGAAGATGTTGCTGTTGCCGTTGCTGGTCACCTGTTTCGTCGTTCGAGCGGAAGGAGATATTCCACAAGTAGATCAGAAACCTGGATTAGTTCCCAAGACCGATGAGGAGCAGATAAAATTCAAGAAAACAGACGAATACGAACCAGGAACGCCTTGTGAGCTGGACGGATTTGTCGGGGTGTGCGTCACGATGGACGAGTGTGAGGTTGTTGGACCAAAATCCAAGAATGATGGGTGTTTAAGTAATACGAAGGATCACTTCGTGTGCTGCCCTACGGATAAACTACGAGTCGACAGCACTACGGATGCTATAGAAAATTGATGAATAATGCCTGCAGAACGTGTACGCAATCGCCGAAATATGAATAAAATGCCCACGGGTTATGTAACACTATAAACTTATTGAAATGACTTTCGACGAAACAGTGATGTATGTTCTTGCATGTATGGCCAGTCTACCTAACGTGCGAATGTGTTGAAGCTTTAGTCGGGGATTTCCCTGATACTTATCAATTGACTGGAGGCATACAGGACGAACCTTTCCGAACCAGGCCAAACTAGGGCAATGTTATCAACATAACAGTTCCATTCTCTTGCGATTCAAAACAAACTACGTCTTCTTTTTTGCTTAACTTGATTGTAATATGAGCATTCTGCATGATTTGGCATTTCTTACCTCAACCTCTTGGCTCTGCATTTGATTTGATTTTATAGGTTTCGTGCTAGTTATCTATCCTCATGTTTGAAAAAATCATATCCTTATCTCAACGGACAAACGTAGCGGTTTTCTGAAAGCTAATCTTCCATTCCTAATGCAGCAGTTGCGATTTGTTCGTGTATTGTCACAATTGACGGTTCTGATCATGTGTAGAATCGTTCTTGGGGAAGGCAACATTCCAAAAGCATAGCGACGGAAGTCCAAAATACAGTCCGTAGGTTAGAAGATGCCGCTGTTGACGTAGTTGGGTACCTGTTTCGTCGTTCAATACACAAGTCGATCAGAAACCAGAATGAATTCCCAAGACCGATAAGGAGTAAACAACTTGCAAAAGGACAGACGAATACGATCCGCGATGGCGTTATTATATGAACGGATTTGTCGGCTTAAAACCGCTCAACAGAGGTTTTGTTTATGTTAAGCGATTTTAAGGACGTATCTACTTTTGAGCTTCATCGGAAATGATATGTCATGTGCTTCGGGGTTTTTTTTTTTCAAAAAAATATTAGCCTTAAAGCATGAAAGTATTACAGTGCCACTAATTACTATGCGTGTATATAAACTACAGCATTGCAACAGTGATACTGTGGAACAATAATCGCATCGGTACCTAGTGATTGGCTAATTGAATGTACTCGTTTGAAATCGTTTTATGCTCAAACTGTGGGCGGCTCATCAAATAGTGCAGCTGTTCTTGTTCTCTTTTCAAGATTGAACTTTTTTTCCCTTTGTTGTATTATCACACAATGGGCAACCCCTGTGGCTGACCTATGCGTTGATATGGGTTATCAGAAAAAATGGAATTTTTAATCCAATCTGCTTCACAATTTGCGCACATACTGGGGTGACATTACGAAGAATGGTTTATTACATCAAGATACTGGTAATGGTGTGTTAAAGAAAGATTTAGGTTTAAGTTTAAAAAAGAGATTCAGTAAGCGTAAGATAGACAGTGGATGGTGGTACGCTGGCAGATCGCAGCTACGATTTTCGTCGTAAATGCATTAAGGGTGGTAACTTATAGCCGCGCAAGATGCACCAACGACGATAGCCAGCTGCTACGACACTACAAAAGAAACCGGTTCCAGTTGGAGAACACAATGACGTTGAGCACCTATTATTAAAACGATGGTGTTCGATGAAAGGTCATTATGGAAAGAGATTTGGATTCAATGTTTGATGCCGTTCGGCACAAATGACTCACTTCCACAGCTTAGTAGTATTTTAATTTTTTTTTGCAATGTTTTATTACTAGTACAGCGTTAATTGTACAATCCACGCAATCTATAAACGTACAACAACTGAGTTTATGAGTAAGTGATCATAAGATAGGCACTACACTTCGTCGCGTTACAAACTAGTGACTTGAGCCCTGTGTATTCTCGGTTCCTAAACAATAACAGTTGCTTGTTGATGCTAGACCAATTATTGGCAAACAGAAACACACACTGACTTGGGACACACAACATATCTAAACACTGAGAAATAAAAACCCTGCTGAATGTCTTTGATCGCTTACGGTGCACAATCGCATTGTGGAGTGATCGCCATGTTCACACAAAAAATGAACATACACGCGCAGGCACATAGAAAGGCGCACACGTAAACACACAAGCTAGCGTACTGTGTGTGTGCGTTTTTTTTTAATTCGGCCATACTATGCTTTCGATCCAATCGACGTACTCCGAAACGCGCGTGTAAATGCCGGGCGTTGAGGAACCACAGCCAATACCGAACGAGGTGATACCGATCACCTGCGGAGAGCAGGCATCGTCGTTCGAGTAAATCTGCAGCGGGCCACCAGAGTCGCCGGTGCAGGTGTCCCGACCACCGGTCAGAAAGCCGGCGCACAAATGCGTACTTTGCAGGCCCTGCGGCACGCGACGACTGCGCAGGAAGAACTTGGCACACGCTTCGGTGGTGAAAATGTTCAGCGACACTTTGAGCAGTTCCTGCGAGGCAGTTCCAACTGTGAACCGGAGGAGAAGGAAAAACGTTGATCAAAATTAACATTTGTTGCACCAATTTTAGCTTATTTCTACTTTACAGGCTAAACTAACCAATTTAACATCCAACAAACCAAGCAAACGTATTAATTATTACTTATGTCAAACCACCGATGGCGGACAAGTAAAGCATAAGAAGAAGCGAAAAACCTTCCAATGAAAATGAAATTTATATGAAATGAAAATGAAATAAAATCAGCGGACAGAGATCCAGTTAGAGTCACGCGAAAAGTAATCAATGACGTCACGGTACAAGCCAGTGACGATTGATGTACAAATCCAGTTATGCGAGTTTGTAGTCTATGGTTAAAAATGCAAATAACGTTGGCCCCAAAAATTAGACTCCGGATAAGGTGTGCAAAGGAAGCGTGACGAAACCGGTTCAAAATTAACATCCGAAGATTTCGAGAGCTGAGCCAGCAGTGCACGAAATATTCACGGTTGATGTTAGTCTATACTTTTTAGTTAGTTAGTTTGGCTGAAGATGAATTTCCGAACATGACGCTGTATAACGGTGGGATTTTACGATGCGTAGTTTGTTGAATCTTGGAGACAAGGTCTGGGATATGTTAAGGTGGCTAGAATGTATAGGAATTGCTTGGTTTGGCTTGGAATATTGTTTAGTAGACAGGATCGGTAGAAGCTCGTCACACTTACAGGCTTGCGTAGCGCCGAAGCCGATTGCTATCGACTTCGTGCGATCGACTGTCGAGGAGGTGTACAGGCAAGCGGGTCGGATGCGAGATGAAAACGACACCGGAGTGGCCAGCTTCAACAACGCTATGTCGTTGTACACGGTGCGGGCTTTGTAGTTGGGATGTTTCACGATCTGTACCACCTGCACCTCAACCGGATCTCCGAACGTATCATCACCCTCCTTTAGTTCGCCCAACCGGGCCACAATAGTCGTCGAGGTGATGCAGTGCGCCGCTGTCATCACCCACTGGTCACTGATGAGCGTGGCACCGCACTGAGGCACCAGGTCACCGTAGTCATTCGGCATGGACAGCCGAACCATGTGCGGAAATTCGCCGTGCCGTGCCGCGACTCCACCGACGATGAGGTTCTGGGG
>JXXA01014430.1:0-14132 GCA_000956255.1 Anopheles punctulatus
ACCCTTTCCTTCGCACGATAAATGCATAAAAATGGTTTCCCCGTGTTTGAAGCCACTAGGAACGCCGTGGTTTTATCCACACCACCGACAGGGTCAATGTCATACGCGCATCGAAAAGGGAAGCGTTTTCAAGCACCGTTTTTTTTTTTCTTTATTCAGCACGTTTGTGTGTTTTTTGTTTCTGTTTTTTTTCTCTACGCCCCATCCCCATCCCTCGGTGGGGTGGTTTGCTTGCGGCGGTGTCAACAGTCGAACGCGATTATTTCGATCAAACAGCCGTCGTCCGGAGGGTGGGGGCACCTTGAATCGGTGCCAGGTTTTTGTTTCACCGGTCAGCTGGTTCTCCCGTTCCGAAACCGGTGTGCCCAGCTGTCCCCAGGTGCTAGCACAGGCATGTCACAGTCACATTCTCGGCTGAAGCTCGGTGGGCAAGTAGAGCGAGTCGGTACATGTCGGTACGGCTAATGAGTGGCATTAGCCGGCGTACGGGGTGGTTCTAGACGTGGCGCGCCAATCGTATAAGGCAAAATCGGAAGCGTGTCTAGCGGGGTTTACTTCCCTCGGTTCGCTTCCCCAAGATGGAGGACAGCTGAGTTGCAATCGATTGCCGAGTGATCAGAACCGTTCGTTGGTAATGGAGGGCAAACGCGATTCGTAGCTAGAAGATAGGTTGTACGATGTTGACCCGATCGATATTAGTACAATTTACATGGTTGTTTCTGTTCGCATATTATATGCTTCAATTATGGATCATTAGCAGCACTAAAGCGACTCTACTTTGTCCCATTTGTGTTCTTGTTTGTATATCTACACTTATAATTATTATTATTATCTATTTTTATCTACATGCCTCTTATTGTGATTATTCCTTCTCCGCACCGGATGCACGCAACTAAGTGGCAATCTTAGTCTTACATACTATCACACTTCCGGCAGTGTCGGTGTACGCGATCGGCATGCTAAAGCTGGCCCATAACGTCATCCAGCTAACCACACCATCGCCCATCTTGTTGGACTTGGTTCCGTTCCAGCAGCGATAGCGTGCGCAATGAAGTGAACTATAAAAACGATCAATCGATCGCCCGATCTGATCTGTGCAATTCTTTGAACCACTTCCAAAAATAGCTACCGAACGAGAGAGTCGGCAGCTAATTTAAAAAGCAGCGCGTTGAGTCCGACGGGGGTTGGGTACGATTTTCGATTGGTTGTACGTTGGATGTAATTAATTATGAATATTTACTGGTTTTATATCGTTTTTTTTTTGTGCCGACCGTACTACACGCATGTTGTTAGGTCTGTTTTTGTTTTAAATCACACTTGACGCTAGTGCTCAGTGACTCGGTGGATTGATCTTTCGCGTTTGCAAAACCGCGATCGCGCTCACTTAACGCGCTACAACTGCCTGCCGCTCCATTCTGGTGTGTCCATTTGTACCGACACTGTACGCTGTTTTCTTTTTGCACCGCCCCGCACAACACATAAACAGTGGAAAGTTGGCGGTGATTACCGTTACCGACCATCAGCGGTGACGATGGCGAACCGGATGGCTCCAGAACCGGTTTGATGGGCTTTGAGAGATGCATGCCAGACTGCGGGTTCCCGCGGGCATTTGGGTTTGCCGTTCGCGTTGGTCGCATTCGCCGTGCCTGCCCGCGTCGCTGGGAGTGGTGAATTTATCGTCCAGCTGATGGGTTTGCTGCCAGCTGACACGATCGGCGGTACAGCTGATGTGAAACGTGATTCAGCATAAGCAGCTTTGATGCGACGTTTGGCGGTGTACGTTTGTGTACTGTGCCGTCTGGTTTCCCTCTGGAGCGAACCCGGCGATAGGGCATGAACCTTGACGTGTTCGCTAATGGTGATTTTGTCTCTTTCGGCCGTGTTTGGTCGAGTGCGAAAGCTTAAAAGGAACAATGTAAGCTGCTTTTAGCGAATTTTGGATGTATTCGTGATGTGGGATGTAAAAACTATGCCCTATTACCCGGCCATCCATTACGTTTTAATATATCAGCCATAGTAAATAATAATATATGGGTGTTTCAAAGTAAAACCTTCTTGAAAGATTTAATTGTTGAATTTCAGAAACGATTGTTTCAATTCAAGATTGTGAGCAATGATTAGTTTAAGTAATAGGTATAAAATGCTTCTTTTCCTACTGAGATTTATTGCAATGGCAACAGTAGAAAATATGTTTACGATGGACTGGCTTTTTTGTCACAGTTGTTTATTAGATTTGGAGCAATGTATTAAACTTAAGAGAAATATTTAATTTTTTTTATTGTTTAGTTTTTTTTCTCACAAGACTCATCAAAAGCTACACTTAATAAATAAAAAAAGCTTAGTTAAGTAAAGTAAACTAAATCAAGAATGAACAAAAGATCAGCTGGTAATCTTTACAAAACTCGTTTGTTATGCAAACACATTTGCATGGATACTTTTGGGCTTATAAGATACATCGATATTCTTTTGGAACTACAATTCTTATTCACCTTCAGAGGATTTGTCTGAAAAGTTTCTAATTAATCTTTGTGTCAGTTACATTAATTGTTACGAAAGGTAATTAATTATTGAAGAATTTTCCGGATGATTATTTATACACTCGCTTAAAAAAACATGGAGGATAACTCAAAAAATTAATACTCATTTTGACTCTATCAAACCGACAGCATTGATTTACGATCTACCGAACAGCGAACGGGAATGCCATCGTGGCCTGAAGTGCCCACGATTACACTAATCATAAATTACCGATGATAATGTTTTATCACGATGGCCGTCTCACATCGATGTGTCTGTGGGATCAAGCTCAAGCCTGAAAGCATCAATGAGTAGATCGATCATACTCACAGGTGCTTATCGTGGGTTAACTCACGTGACGAAACGTTGCGCGTCGCGTTGCTTCACTAATTGAAACAAACTTATCATTCATCCGCTTGACTGGCGATTGCGTGTAAATGATCATAATTTACACTTTTTTTCGATAGCAACGCGAGCAAGGGAAAGATTTGAATACAAATGGGTGGCAAACTCATTCAGTTGTTGTTGTCGTCGTCGTCGTCGTTCGTACGCCCCATATGACCAACTGTCAACTTAATGATGGTTCGATTACCTGATAATAAGCGGCCAAGGTTAACCGAAGGCAAAAGTTTCCTTCAATGATATGGCTCCCGTTGTTTATCTCTGGACAAGGGTAAGAGAAACAACAAGCTACATCGTGACAGTGACACTCACCTTGGACTTTACGGTGCTGCGCCAAAGAAAAGACGGTCAAAAATGTGAAAAAAAATCAAACCAACATTTTTTGTCACAGGAGTGCACCTTCTATATAATCGTTCCAGCACGTGCCACTAAATGGCGATAAGCTCGCTGACGGTGCCGCATTGTGGAGCTCCCATCTGAGCATTGAATCGATACGAATTAATTTACACATTTTTGACATCATGCTTTTGTTTTTGCTGCGTTTTCTGCCTTTCTGCCGAATTTTTTGTCTGTATCGCGTGTGCTAGCGTGTTTTCCTTTTAGTTAGTTCGTTCTGCATCGAACCGGTTCCATCGTCCTCCCCACGAACTAGCACGATGCGTCGGAAATATCGACCGGCAAACGCTTAAAACCATTTCTCGAGACACCGCGACGCCACCGGTTTGAAGGTTAACATGGCGCACCCGCGCTGTGCCAAGAACACATTCCAAGGATATTTCGTCCACAGCAGCCCAGGCAGGCAGCCTGTTCGCATCGGTTGTACATGTAGTGAGAGATGTTCCTGCCTTTTTTTTTGTTGCTACAATCAGATGACGAAGTCGGTCAGACAAGGAGATAAGAGAAAGACATGCGTACCGGGGCGATGGGGCGAATCTTCACTGAAAGCTCCGTCCACACCAATTTTCTTACGAGGCCCCGGAGGCGTTGACATTGACTGTGAAGAAGTTTCAAGAGCAACAGGATCAACCGTACGGAGCGAATATTGGCGCGTACAGTCGCCACCGAAGGCATTCGCGATATGTCCGGATGAGAAAGGAAAACAAGATGTTGTTTGTGTGGTCGATGGCAAATTATGAGTATTTTCGCCCATAAGGGTAGTAAAAATTCATTAATTATAACTGATGCTTTCGATTTGGGAGACATGTTATCTAAATGGACATTTCTAGACCACAGAGGAATAATATTTCCAATGATTAGTCATACAATCTTCTAATTTATATAAATAAAACAGCCGATTATTATATTGTTAGATGTCGCATGGCATAAAATGCCATATTTTTTATAAGTTTTTAAGAATGTTTATATAGATAAAGGCATGACAAAATATTGTGTTACGAATCGCGTTTTCCAAATATATTATTATAAATCAATTTGTAACAGAATTTGGACAATCCCAAGGATATGTTTTAGGTAACAGATATAACACATCTGAATTACCCAGAACAGAAGGTGGTCGTAAAATTAAATCGTGTCACAGCGTGTTCTTTGCCGCTAGAATGACACTGCGTAATGAATACAATTAGACATGTTATGACAAATGTCGCCTCAATAAACGTCTACCGTCGTATGATGAATTATCTACATAAAGAGCGATAAATTTGCGTGACAAATAAATAATAGAGATGATTTGCGCTCTAGCGCGGATCGGAGACGGATCGTCCGATTGAACGTTTGATATGCAGTATAAACTAAAAAGTGTCACCACTAATCGGGGAAACAAACGCAATACACTACGGTGGCCGGTCGCTGCCATTGCTGCCCCATTGAGCAATGCAACCGTCGTTCTGTCTTGGTAGCGCGGAACGTGTGGTATGCGATCGTGGAGTGCCATGCACAAGCCTTGACCTCTTTTTGAACCAAGCAGCAGGCAGCAAAACCGACCCTCCGGTTCAATTGAGCACAATTTCGCTGCAGTTTCTTCGTGGCGCCGTCACCAGCACCGGCAATGTTTGTGTTAATCAGCCTCGATTGTCTCTTTCGCCTGTAGAGAAAACAGTGAGCAGCACAAAGACGATGCCTTCCGAGAGATCATTGCGAGCTGCCGGTCGCTGAGCAAGTATGAGACGAACATCAAGTCCGCCCTGCCCCAGATCCTGTCGGCGATCGTGGCCGCCTCGTTCCACATCGTCATCGGCATCTCGCTGGCGTACTCGGCCATCCTGATCCCGCAGCTCGAGCAGCCCGGCAGCGACGTGCCGATCACGAAGGCGCAATCGTCATGGATCGCGTCCATCATCGTGATTATGGTGCCGATCGGGTCGCTGGTGGCCGGCGTCATGATGGAGTTCCTGGGGCGGCTCAATACGATCAAGCTGGCGGCGATACCGTGCGTGACGGGCTGGGTGGCCATCGCGCTGGCGAACAACTTCACCTGGATCATGGTTGGCCGTGTGCTGACCGGTTTTGCCTGTGCGCTCGGCACCAGCCCCGCCATCGTCTACATCACGGAGGTGGCACGGCCCGACATGCGTGGATCGCTGATCTCTTCCGGTCCTACGCTCGCTTCGTTGGGTAAGAAGAAGTGGCTGCCCACGGGGAAGAGTGGCAGTGGTGGTCTCGATCGTACTCGTTCAGCAAAAGCTAACATTTTACCTCTTGTTGCAGGAATGGTCATTGCGTACGCTAAGGGAGCGTTCATGGATTGGCGCTCGGTGTCGTGGATCTGCATCATCTACACCATCGTACCGGTGCTTCTAATTCAACTGTTCGTTCCCGAGTCACCCGTCTGGCTGGTGTCGAAGGGACGCATCGAAGATGCAGCCCGGTCACTGCGGTTCCTCTACAAAAAGTATCCCCAGCCGGAGCACACGGTACGTAAAAAGAATTGTAAACTCACCCAGAAAGCGTTACTGGTGCTATCAATGTTCAATTACAGATTAATATCGCTATCGTTGCCACTATCAACGTGGCTGTTTGCACTGCTCTTCGCGAGCTTTTTCATACATCGTAACGCATCGACAGTAAAAAGCACATAATAGTTAATAGCTGCTTTGTATCTCTGTATCATTAAACAAACATATGCCAGCGCAACGTATAGAGCCGGGAAACGTATAGAGCACATCAAATTTCCGGTAGTCACGACGCGTCTTATATCCGTTGATATGATTGTTAACAAAGAAGATTGGAAAAAAATAGAAGAAAGCAAATGAGTGACAACACTTTTGTGTCGGGTTTAAAACCGATTACTATAATTTTTCCACGTTTATTGCAAAACGTTTAATCTCATAGATTTTCCAGCTAATCTAAAGCTGTCATTTTTCAATATGCTTCTCTTCCTTGTTAAACGCGTCATATTTTATACTTTCACTAACAGTTTAGGGATTCTACTAAGATGCAAACTATTTTTAATACTATTAGTTGTAAGATTTTTCCATAAAGCTATGGGATTGATTACTATTGATATACGGCTTGGACGATAATTTAGCTCTCTATCAGCCATTTGTCGGCGTATTGTTTGAACTACAGACGCAAAGCGCATTTGTAATGTCAATCGGATTCTAACAAATTCTTTATTTTTCACCACTCCCACCCGCAGGATCAACCCCTGTCGGAGATGCATCTGAACGCACTCCTGAAGGAGCGTGAAACGAAAATCGCCGAAGCAGAAAAGAACGTTAACCGCCACGGCGTGCAGCAGTCGAAGCTGCGCGGTTTCCTCAAACCGACCGGCTACAAACCGATGATCATCCTGTTCTGGTTCTTCCTGATCCAGCAGTTCAGTGGCATCTACATAACGCTCTTCTTCGCCGTCACCTTCATCCAGGACGTGGGCACGGAGGTGAACGCGTTCACGGCCTCCATCTTCGTGGGGTTGACGCGCTTCACGATGTCACTGCTGAACGCGTGGCTGCTGAAGCGCTTCCCGCGGCGCCAGCTGGTGATGGTTTCGACGACCGGCATGGCGATTTGCATGTTCGTGTCGGGGTTGTTCACGCTGTGGATCAAGGAGGGCACCACGACGCTCACGTGGATTCCGGTCGTCGGACTGCTGCTGTACGTTTGCGCCTCCATGATCGGGCTGCTCACCATACCCTGGACGATGACGGCGGAGCTGTTCCCTACCGAAATCCGTGGTATCGCACACTCGATATCCTACTCGATGGCCAATCTGTTGATGTTCTTCGCCGTCCAAAGCTACAGGTACTGTGTTGCGAATGCGAATGTTTTCGCGCGAATGTACGCATTTCCCTGACCAAAACGCATTGTTTCTTACCCACTTAGAACCATCACCGATCTGCTCGGCGGCGCGTACGCCGTCCAGTGGATGTTTGCCGTGGTGTCTGTGATCGGGTTCTTCTTCGCCCTCTTCTTCCTGCCCGAAACGCACGGAAAGAGTTTGGCCGAGATAGAAGCATTCTTCGCGGGCAAAACGCAACCCCAGCGCGTACCGACCGAACGAGCGGCCAAACCGTCCGTCACCGAGCATCTGATACGCAGCCCCAGCCGGGAAGCCAAACTGAAGGAGGTGGAACTGATGCTAAAGAATAAAAACGGTGCTTAAGAGAGCAACGTGCCCTGCGGGCGATAGTTTAGGAATACATTCATTATTAACAGTGCAGGGCAGCGCCTGCTGCTAGACATGAACTGAATATTAGGCGACAGTATTGTAAATGCTGAGCAACGCAGATGTACTTAACGTTAAGATGTGCACCGGATCGGATCGGCTCGGATCGGTGGACAACGATAAAGAACGATATATTTATTTTTAGTATTTTCAAATTCCGCAACAAAAAAAAAAATCGAATGGCAAAACAGCAAGGCGCACAACGAAACTAGGAACGGCATATATTTTAACGAAGGTGTACCCTGTGCGTGACAGCGTTTTCTATTGATTGAGAACGGTTAAGCGTGCGAGAGTCTAATGAAGCCATACACGCATGATGAACAACCCAGCACCACACCCTGGTGAAGCCATTTAATGCAATCCAAGTTCAAACACACAGTGTATTAAGCGTATTCGAAGTATTGCAAGTGCGTAGAATTAGATCGGAATAAACTGTTGAATGAATCGAGCGTATATGAATGTACTGCTGATCGTTTTTACTTCCCCAAAGCTGCATGTGTTAACGGCAAACTAGAAAATCCGAAACATCTTGTTTGGAAAAGGATAGCTTTCCAAGATTTATTATTATAATTAATATAAATGTGGGAAACTTGAGCATAAGATGTTAGAAACTAAAATAAATATTAATTTAAACCTACTTGCCAGAGTTTTGTTAATGGCTTTAGCTTTTTAACGTACTTTTGATGAAGGGCACAAATGTGTTTAATTACATTACAAATAGTAGTACCATCTCACAAAATTTACCGAGAAAACTCATAAAAACCAAGCGACGATAAAAAAACATCGCAAACTGCTCGAATTATTCATCGCATGTTCAGATTCAAGCTCATTCGAGCAGGTTAAGTTTCTCTTGATTCATTGTATCAAAAGAGTTCAGAGAACTTTAAGCAATGTTTAACATGTTTGACCCTCTGCTAATTCTTATAAAGCGACTTATTTAAAGTGAGTAAAAACAATGTGGCTTCCATTTTTTTTTTTTAAAGATTCGGCATGGGAGCTGGAAAGCTTTATTGCAGAATGCTTTCGAATGAAAATTTCTCTGCGCGGCTGCTTTGTATGAGCCCATGTGCGCGAGAGAGTCGTAAACATTAAAAAAAAAAATGTTTCCGCATCCTGTTTTATTGGGGACGATTTTCACGCCGTGTGTTTTTCGCTCTTCATTTCCACCTTCACGTAAACGCATTTTTGTACACATACACAGAGACACACATGCGCAGATACGTCGTAAACACTTCGTTAGCGGTACGTACTCATGTTTTTACGAGGGAGAGAATGAAGGGCAAAACGGAGGGAGGGGTAGTTTTGTTTTGGAAAACTTTGCCGGAAAGCTCCCGGCCGGGACGAGAGCGCAGAGAGCGAACGAATGTTCACAGCGGTGCCGCCGTCCGGCGGGTCGAAGCTTATGCTCCGTCGATTAATTTGTTGTTGATATCACCCTCTCACTAGCGGCAGAGGCAAAACGAGAGCAGCACATCACACGAATCAGAAATTTTCTGCCTACAACCCGGAGCGGTACAGGACTTCCCGAAGACGGTCGTGGCACGACGAGAGGACACAATTTTCGCACGTCGAAAAAACTGCAGCATATTGCTCTCGCGCATTCAGTCGTCTTGCAACAACGGCAGTGTTAGCAGCAAAGGATATCCAGTGAGTCAGTCGGTGTGAATGTGGTTAGAGTGAAAAGGTTTTTTTTTTTGGTGGTCCCCCTCCCTTCATACAAGTGCCGTATAGTTACTGTATGGCGCTACTACTGAAGGTGTTCAGTGAAGTGTACGATGTATATTTGCTAATATTGAAGCTTTTGTGCATGGATTTGCAGTAAGAGAAAGCATAAGTTTGTCGAAGGTCCTGGATAAGCACAATACTGCGTAGATAGCTTTTTTCACCTTTAAAAGCTACAGAAACAAAACGTTACAAAAGTAAAAACCACAATTTGTTCTGCTCAATGTGACATTCAACGTGGCCTCCGGGAGGCAAATTTTTCTTTTCCAATCAAAAACCTCCTCCGTGCATTCGGGAGGGCAGGAAAAAAAACCAACGTACAAACGGCACGTACGCAGTCTACCATGGGCGACGCCATCGCTTGCTGCGCCGGTCTCCCAACTGCCCAGAGAGAAAATCCCGACGGCGACGAACGTTTTCGATAGGAAAATTGGTTCCCGAGAAAATAAAGGCATTAAGAAAACGGAACACAAAAACACACACACACACATACATACATACACACCGAGTGGAACGGTTCGTTCGAATGAGATCAAAGTCAAACCGAGGAAAAAAACGGTGCCCAAACGGTGGAAGAGATGAAAGAGAGTGCTTCTTCGCTGGCAGAAAACCTGAAACGGTAATTTTAAACCATAACAACACGTTTGTTTGCCAGCCCAGCCTACTTTGGTGTCGCGCGTGTTTAAAAATGTAATATTTCATCATCCGATGCGAAAGGCAACCGTGTGAGCGTGTGTGAGTTTCCTGTGTGAAACGGAAAAGCGGTGGTTGAAAATTGCACGCGCTGCGTAACGTAAAGTGAGTCAGCTTCAAACAAAACACCGAAAATCATCAAACCTCTCTGGTCCGGGTCATCTCACGACACGGGTGAAGTTCGAGTGCAGAAGAATCGGTTACCACAAAGAAAACGAGTGTGCGTTTTTCATGTGCCACAAGTTCGTCAGTTAAGCCACCATATCCACCGCTAGTTCTTAGTGTGAAATTGTGCAGACACGGTGCATCTGGAAGGCTCGCAGGCGCGCTGAGTGCAGCGAACAGCACGATTTAGCGTTCCCAGCGCTGTGGGAGTGACGCTGTACCGATTCCAAACTTCGACCAAGGTGAGTCATACTTGACCAAGGTTTTAAAACAACTCTCCTAGTTTTTATATGAAAATAGCATCCCTACCGCTGCTTCCACAGCACAGCGCTCTTTGTGTTACAACTTTGCAACGTGAACCGGGTTTTGCGTGGTTTTGCATTCGCGCGTCCGCTGCGTAGGGAGCAACTTGAGCGTGGTTCGAGCGGTGGTGAGGCGTGAAAATGTAGGTCAATAAACTAACGATTTGGCTCACGGTAGATACGTTTGCCGTAACAGTAAGGAGCAACAAAAAAATAAATAAACCGCTTCACTGAAAGGATCCGACTCCGATCCGATGAAAAGATGATGACAGAGAGCGCTGACGGCGAAAGGATAAAGAACAACCCGTAAGAGAGACGAGAGCCGGTACCGGTTAGAAGGAATGAGAGGAAAGAGAGAGAGAGAGTGAGAAAGAGAGCAGCTTTGTGAGAGTATTTGCACGATAGCGCGAGAGAGACGACCTCCTTTTCTCCACACCGTCTCCACATCCGTGACGGTGAAGGTGAAGTCGGAAAATTGGGATGGTAAAATCGGGCCACAGCTCCTTTTCCGTGGCGTCCTGGATTCCGCCCCGGAGTTTATCACAAAGACGGGTTTTGTTTTGCCACCGACCTCCCCCCCACCACCATCACCACCACCACCACCATCACCACCGGTTTCGCTTTGTTGCGTTGTGTTCCCGAGCAGCAGTTTTGCACGATTTGCGTACACCGCCATTAAACCGTAACCATTTCATTCTGGACGGGGTCTGTGGTTGCTCGGGCTCGGTACTCCATATGGTAATTAATACACTGAGCGAAATGGAAAATATTTGCACAAAGTGGCGGTTCTCTCAGATCAGGGGGGGTCACAGCCCGAAAATGGGCTAACATTAGCGAGTGCGGGTGTCTTTATTTGCCTTGCTGGGTAGTTTTTTGTTTTCCTTCTCCCCGCCCCGGCTCAAAGTGCCGGCCAGTTCCGGCCGGGGTGTGATAATTATTTCCCATCAACTTATTCTCCTAACTCAACGGATTAACGTTTGTTAAACATCATCAAAAGGCAGCTCACGTTCACGAGCTTGCTCGGTGCGAATTACGGGGCACGTGCCACGGTGCGGGCGAAAGCGAAATGGCGCAATGTTTTCGCAATCATCCGGTGCGAGTAGTGATTGTCGGCGCACATTAGACGAACGGGCCGCTAATCTTGGGGAGCAGAAAGCGTGCAGTAAGTTCGCCATTCTTTCAACGCGAAAAGTAATGTTCATTATTTAAAAACACACAGTTTTGAGCCAGTCGTACAAGCGCTGGCGGTGTTTTAAATGAAATCGTGCGCTTGTTGCGAATGCCGCAACCGAAACCTTCGCAGTATAATTGTGTCCGATAAAGGCAAATGTGAATTGCGAGGATTTTCATTTGGGTTTGTTATTTTTTTTCTCTCTCTCTGCCTAAAGGAGGCAGCAAAGCGTACCACACTCACACAAATGTTTCCATCGAATCAAAAGTTCGGTCGGTACAGATTTCATCTGGATAAGTACCACCGATACGGGGATAACGCATTTGGGAGGAAACTTTCCCGTAAATTGGATAAAAGTTTTTCGGTTTTATTTTTTGACGTTGTTGTTCTTTCCGCATGCTTAGCCTGTGGCATTTGCTGTGCGAACGGTGCGGAGCAGTGCTGGAAAAGTAATACCGTAAACCGGAGATGCGAATCTAATATCGCGCACAGCTGTAATAGCAGGCGACGCATTACAGATATTTTGATTTATGTGAATGTAATGAACAAGTTGGCGCAATTTTATTTCATTGCTAAAACATTTAAATGAATGAATAACAAGCTTTTCGCATCATGTTATTCTGGAGCGTCTAAAGACTGGCCACCTTTGGCCTCTACATTGCCGTCCCTTTTGACCTTAAAGATGCGGACAGGCAGAGGTGCGGGTGGAAAACATAAACAAGCATTCTGGTTCTGATGGCACCGTCGAAGTAACCTTTCCGGAGCCGGTCCAGCAAGCCGTGTGGTTAGTATCCAATTAAAATGATTAAAGCGACTCGATCCCACATACCCATGGAAGCGGGTTCGTGTTTTCCAGCGAAAGGAAGCTTTTTCGATACGGGCATGAATACTAATCGCAATGGTTTGTTTTGCCAGTGGCCCTCAGGAGCTATTGTATGTGTTGCTAAAGAGAAGGAAATGAAAAATTATTCTCGCCGAACGGTGGACTCAATGGTGGGCAATGTTGGCTTTTCACCGTTAAAATTACCCTCACATGTAGATATTTTGTAGCCCCTTTTGAAAAGGAAGTACGACGGCATCATTTCGATGAACTTGAAAGCTCCCTTAAGCACGATTCAATTAGTGGAAAAGACGCTTCAGCTGTCGGTAAATTTTGAATTGATTTAACGTTATGGGTTCACAAACTTTTGAGACTGTGTAATAAATAGACACAATTTTATCGAGAACGATGCTTTCCTACACCCCGAAGCTAACATCTGGTGCGCAGAACGAGTGAGTTGAGCAGATGATTTAAATTGATTTAAATTCAACGCAATTCCATCACCATTATCTCATCGCTTCGTCATAATTCCGTCGCACAACCTACGTCGGTTTGTCTGCAGTATTTAATTTCGCGCAAAGTTTCTTTTCACCAAGCTTGTGGTTGCGGTGAAAATTCCAATGAAACTGTCACGCTCTGATGGACAGGTAGGGGGATGGTAGAAATATTACACCATTTCTATCGTCTCCAAATAACCGGATGGCTGGGCAAATAAACGTGCTGGTTAATAGACGGCGATAAAGGTGTCTTTTGAAACATGCATGATGCAAATCATGGTTTGCATTACAAATCAAATCATGGTTTGCAAGCTATGTAATATGCGACGAAGGTACCTTCGGTTTTCCTTTTCATAAGATTCCTGCTTAGAATTTTGGATACATTCGATGCAAAGACCGAAGGAGCACTGTACAAGAGTTCTGGAAAAAATGGTATTTTACCGTGCAATAGGTAAAAGACACGCATTCGAAACGATTGAATTTTTATGGCAGAAGTAGAGCAACCGACAGCCAGTTATAAAACCACACGACTACGATGGCAATTCTATCGCTTTTCTCGCCGAAGCTTCTTGCTCGTTATAATTGGAAACCAGCTGGTGTGTTGTGGCATACAGCACCCCAACAGAACTGCACTTCCCTGTAACCATATATTTGCGGTAAAATACCTCCGAGCGGTGGATGGAAGAACGGACCGAAGCTCGCATTGATTGCAGCGATTGCAGGAAATTTAACTGGACAGTTTGAACGTTCGTACTGCACGCTACCATCGTTACCGTAGTGTCCAGTAACTGGAGCGGGATTTTCCAGGAGAAATGGACATTCGATGCTGTGCCGAGTGCCAGCACTAATTGCACCATATTACAATGCCGCCATAGCAACGGCACAATTATTCCTTCGCGACAGCATCACAACCGGCGTTGTACGGGAAACACGGGAAACTAGTACAAACCCTTATTGATATCGTAGCGCTGTCGATAGTTTCGATAGTGGTTTAATGCCAGAGGAGGTGGAAATTATAGAAAAGCTTATCTATACCTAATTGGTTCATGTTATGGGGACTGGAATTTATCACCCTCGATGTCGTTGCATAGCAAATCAGTGGATTTTTGATTAATGTTTTGGAGAGCTGGATTAATGTACGTGATATGTTCTAGAATAGTAATGCGTGAGACTCAAACCATCTCACATGCCGCAATTGATATCATAAAGTATCAATTAA
>JXXA01014431.1:0-18652 GCA_000956255.1 Anopheles punctulatus
ATTAATAATGGAGAAGGTGTGATTAATCGAATCTCCGTCTTCGTGGATGAACTTTCTATAAGAAACCTGGTTTGCTATAAGTAGAAGCGTAGCAAACAAAACGGAACCCATGGAGATACTGTAAGATGTGACACAAGAGTTACGTACTGTGACAAATAACGTACACGGTGTTCTAAAGTTGTATGAATTCATCCAGATCGAAAAACCGGTTTAGCGGATGATACATTTATTCCTGGATCCTATATGAATAGTTCTTTGCTTATCTCAGCAAATTGGGAACTACAGTAAAGGCTCTGTGTTTGGTTGTAATAATTATAAGCTACCTTCACAATTCGCATAGCCTGCGACATTTATTACTAACTATTCATACATCGACAAGTAATTTTCCAACCGGAATTTTCTTTTCAACTGCTTGTTGCTAATGAACTGTATCGCGGCGCTGGTCTTATCATGCCGATGATAATACGCACAGTGACGAACGCGCTGCGAAAGAGAACGATTACGTGTCGGAGACTTATTACGACTTCCGCAAGCGGTTACAATTTACCTTGTACTCCTTCAATGCATCCGTGCGTTTCATCTGCTCGAATTTACTTTGCGAGCAGCAGCGTGCGTCCTCCAGCTCCTTCACCATACAACGACGGCAAAGACTGCGCTCCGTGCGCAGATTCTTCCAGTAGTCCACCTCCGGTCGCTCGTCGCACCGCTGGCAGCGGTCAAAGTTTTCCGTCCTGCAGATTGTCCTAGCGGCGGGCATAATCTTGATCACGCCCCCAAACGAGTGCTGCCGTATGTCCTTTCGCGTTTTGAACAGATACGTACCGACACTTGTTGGAGGAGAGAAAAGAAGAATAGAGTTGTCGTCGGTTTGAAACCGGCACCAGTATTCGTACACACCCGGGATACGCTAGCGAGTGATCCTTCGCACGATCATCCGTTCCGCTACCGAACGGTTTAGCTGCCTGTTTGGGCTTCGATTGCTTCTTCACCAGCTCATAATCACCCACCCCTGGGCTGTTGCTAACCTCTTCGAAGTTAAAACGCACACCGGTTGCAGCCAGTGGACCATAGCCTCTGCGGCTAACGCGTTTTCGCAACGCCGGATGATCCTCCGCTGTCCCCGGATCGTAGCTGATGTTGTGACAACCTGGTGCTAGATTTTCTCCCAACAGTTCTGGTTGCTGGCGTCGCATCGACGCACTCATGGCCGGTCCTCGCAAAGGCACCACATCCCGTGCGATACCAGAGCCGAAGCAAATCCGCGCCTGGGGTGGTCGTTGAATGACGTACTCGAAACCTGACGAGGATACTGCAGCAATGTAGACACACAATTACACACCACACTGTAGAGGATTTGTAGCTTGCATTCTGAACTTAATGTGAATTCAGATTATCATCCCACGGGAAGATACGGAAAGACAAACAAAAGGTATGTTGACCACCTCATCACTTGATCGTTTCGCACCAAAATCATTGCACCGTCCCAGGATCAGTTGGTACTCCTTGCGAGCCTCCCGGAGGAGCAAACGCGAGAACTCATTAACTTCGATCATTCTACACCTACACGGATGAAACACTCCCCTCAAAAAAAAACCGCTGATATGTTGCTTCGACGAACGCAATAATCACACTGACAAAGGCGGAAAAGCAGTTTTGTTTTAGCCCCGCGAAAACTCTATCTCACGACCGGTGCCGTACCGCGGTACTCTTCGACACATAACGAGCGAAGCCATGTTTGCAGGATAAAAGGCGCTTCTCTTTCCTGTTGTTGGGTGCGAGTTAGCAAGTAAAAGTAAACAGACCGGCAAGTTTACATAGATTGTAAGGCACCGAGAAAGTCGGCAAATCGAGGCCGGTGGAATTGGTGGAAAACTCTTCCCCACCGGCAGGCGGTGGGGAACTTTTATGGGTGTGATTTATTTTCCCTAAACCCTTAACTCAATCAAACCGAAAATCCTTTCTTTTACAATGAAACCACCGATGGCGGGGAGGTAGAATTGAAACGGATTTGAATTCGACTGTCAATCGAAGCAAATCGAACTAGAGAACAAATGATTGGGTCATAAATTGTCCTTGCTTGCGATGGAGCCAACGTAAATGAGCCATGCTACAGATGGAAGTGGGAAAGGGAAAGAGGAGGGGGAGGGGAATGGTGGCTGTATAACGAATTTCTCCCACTCAACTCTACAAAACGAAACCAATCGAATGTGGAATCGCACAATCGTAGGGTATGGGTTGGGAAACTGTATTTGATTGATTAATGAGATACTTAGCAAATACGATAGTTATGCGCTTTTTTTACAAAAGTGGTTATTTAAATTGAGCGCCTGGAACATGCACAATAATGGAAATTGTTACGCCCTTGGGAAAGCATTTTCTGGATAAATATTAAGTTTACCTTATTAGTTACGTACATAATAAACTATAAAGATAAACGATGCATGGGATTAATTGTAAGCGCTCATCTCTATTGAGGAATCTTCTAATTTTATCTTCTAAATGCTAATTACATGAACTTGATGTTACTATGTTTACGCATTGTTTATAATATATATTTTTTTTATATAAATTAGTTACATATGTTTCATGAGCCCTTTAACACATGTATTTGCATTTTTATAACAAAAAATTTGACACAATATGCGTAAAAAGGCATCTAACGGAGCAGAGACCCGGAGACTTAAACCAGATGTATTTGGAAGAGCTTTCCAATCACAAAACCAGGCATGTCGAAAGATTTATAGCTTCATAGCTATGCGCTGTGAGCAGAGGATTGCTTCTACCAAGTTCTTCCCGGAAGCAACGGAAGATTCTCTTCACGAGCAGTGATCCATCGCGTGACAATCGTAAACTTGTTGTTTGTGCGACCCATCCTTCCCACAGGAGGTCCTTACCCGGAATACAAAACGGAAATAAAATGTATGAAAATATGAAAATTTTGCTTTGGTTCCTTCACACTTTCGCTTCATGGGGGTTTTCCTCATGAGTATTCGTAAGCGATGGTTGCAAACTATGGACGAGAAATTCACCGACCGTTGTGGCTCTACAGTTTGCACTGCGGGCCACGATGTTATCATATTCAATTTGTGGCTTTCACTTGAGTTCCTTAACTAGTTCTTAGTGCGTTGGGTTGCTTTGTTAGCAGCAAAACCCACAAAGACACACACACACAGTCGAACCACAACCTTTCCTCACTTCGATCAAAGTAGCCACCAAAGGAAAAGAGCGTAGCCCAAAGGAACGACAGTTTATGGTAATTACTACCTCACCGTTTAGCTAAATCGTGCCGAATAAGTTATGAGCTTATTGGCGCATGAGTCAGCGGCATTAGAACTTTATGACGATAATGATGACGATGATATCTATTGCTGTTAATTTGGAAAAAGCGACGATTGTCTTTGTGGCCGCCTTACACGTAGCAAACTACACTGTCTTTCCCAACCAAAACTCCTATCTTACCTTCCATGATACTGCCCGGAGGCGACCGTTTAGCAGCCCAAAGGGTTCGAGCAATTTGAAACAACAAATTAGTTCCCTCAACACAGGTTCACTTCTAGCAAATCACAACTAACTTTCACCAGACAGAACTGAAAAACGCATGACTTCGCACGTTATTATCCTTCGTCGCAGGACGGCGGATGGTATTCCGTCCGGTTAAGCAAAAACCACAATCAATTCTGCTTCGCAACCGTGCGCTTACTTTTTCGGTTTAGTGAGCAACAGTTTTTTCTTTGTTGCTTCGATCCTGGCGATGACACGGGCGTAAAGCTAGCAACAAAAAAACTCGTAAAAAGACATGCCCAACCGAGAACTTGCGAGTATTTTCGTTGGGAACGGTGGGGTATGGGAACGTGTAAAAAGTAAACACTGTTGCAACCAATTCCATATTGTCGTGGACCAAGTTTGGTTGGGCGCATGGAGGAATCCCTTCGCCAAAGAATGTGTCCTTTGGCGTCCTTCGCCTACTTTTGTGTTGGCTGTTTCTGTGCGTGCCAGTGCCTGGTAGTATTTGTCAATTGCAATGGAACAGGTGTATTTCGGTCGTGCATAAATCGATTTTGGGACGACATTTTCTCCCACGGGTTTTGTTTTGTTTAATGATTTTTGCACATTAAACGCATATGTTTGAACGCAAACGCAATGTTTTACACGAATACTAAACATTAAATTTAGGGAATTGATTGTTTTAACTAAACACATGTCGAGTACATGTCGGGTACATAGACTTTATCAAGACTTGTACTACACACATCCTTCAACAGTAGTACTAGAGTGCTTAGAATACTAAGCAGAGAATTCAGTATCAAATTGAATGCTTCGAAGGTAAAGTTCGAAGGCTTGATCCTATACGTGCATATGCGGTTGAGCTTTTTTGTGGAATTTGTAGAACATCTTTTGCGTGAGGGAAAATTATGCCGGGTCCCCTGAAAAGAATGAAGAGCTGAATATAAATGTTCAGCTTATTAGAAGAACGCGAATCTAGTGAAGCAACTGTTGCACAAAGTTGTGCCGGTGAATAAACAATAAAATAAATTACATAACATTTCTCTGTGGTCCAATTTGATTCAGGTTAATGCGTTTGTGCAAAATATTTACAGAAAGTTAATTTACAACAATTTTAATTGCTTTGAACCATTTGTACAAAACAGCTGAGCTGTTTCTATGAATTAATCATTTCTTTGATGACCAATGACATAAATAATTCCTGACCTCCTGCGAGGTCTTGTGCAGATAGGATCAACAACGTATGTTGATCGTGATCGTGTATAAGTGCTATTATAAGTGGAACATAGATTTCTCCATATGCTGTCAATTCTTAACAAAGCTACCACTATTTCACTCCTTAAAAAAGCTGTCCAAATTAATCCTCGTGCAAATGACTAGACTAGTCTTTTTTGATGATAGTTTACAAGCGTATGATCTAGGATTGCTGGTAGCGGCAATGAAGAAAGAAATACAACAACCGAAAGAACCGAGGGGAATGAATTTCTAATGAATTTCCGAATAGCATCTTTTTAAGTCTTTCACCAAACGCTTTCAATCAATTCCATAAACTACAGGGATATTTTATCTTTATCTGTATCTCCCAACGACCCTTACCTTAACAGCAGTTGTCAACGGTTTTTTAAGACGAGTACTAAAGTAAAAAGTCAAAAGAGATACTGATTAGAGTTTACATGCTAGCGCCAGACCTCGCGATAGTACGAACTACTAAGTCTTTTAATTGTTCGTAATGGATTTTTTTAGTTAAAATACACATTGAACCTCTCACTACCGGTACCTGAAAGCCTGTCGAATGCCAAAAATAACAACATTTCCAATAAGAACAACCAAATCTTAAGCCTTTGGTGAGATCAACCAAATCGTTGTAACAGGCCAGGAAGTTAAATTCGAAAAACGAGATGTTACCAATATAGTTGGATATGGTGCGTGCGTGCGCACAAAATTTGTAATTTTGATATTAAGCAACCAAATAGATTCCCTGACCAATTTTGACACAAAGTAACAGGGAATCAGTAAACACACCTACACATGAACTGTGCATCCTTTGAAATTATAACACAACCAGCGTGCAGCCCTCCTCAATTGCTCAAACTGCAATTCTACTCGAAACTCTGTAATTGCTTTTTACCGTATTTTATAAACATCAATACCATAAAATTATTGATAAAATTTCCAGTAAATTTTCACTTGAACCATCAGTTTTAAGCTTAAGTTATTGTACTTTATTTTGTGAAAAAAATTTTCGCCTGGAAATTCGCTCAGCTGTCAATGCCAAGTCGAAAATGGTTTTCTCGAAAATGGTTTCGTCAGACAGCCCTCGCCGCTGTTTGGCCTGTTTCGAGAAGCTTCGGGCGCAAATGTTTGGGTTCGGAAGCTGTCGGTACCCGTTCGGCTAAAATTGCCCTATCGTTTACAACCGATTGACCGATGTCGATCGACATTTGCTATGATTATTATAAAGAAAGTGAGGTTTTTGATTATTTTTATCTTAAGACAGACCGTTCAATATTTTATAAGCATCTTTCAAAAAGAATGAACAATTTGAGACCCAATTGCAGCTTTTACGACTCACAAACATGAGTTACAACTTATTAAAAAATGTTTAGAAGTTGAAACATGTAAATATTCATTAATGTGAAAATTTGACTTAAAACATGATTTTTTATGTACTAATAAAATAATGTGAAAAAAAAACAAATTATATTACTCTATAAGCATGTTGTTAGCTGGACTTTTGAGTTGAAAAAGGCAAAATTCCCTGTCGAAAGCGGTCGATACGCGACGAGGGTACGTCGTCTCGAACTCGATTCGGATTCGAGTCGAACGCACGAATGCGGCCGAGCTCGCTGCTGCCTGCCAGGGAGGGGATCGCCGTCAGTTCTAAATTTACCATCGGAATATTTCTTGAATACTAGCGGTGTGCGATGTGATTATGTGGTGTTGCGGGCATGAAATGAAAATGGTCCTGTCGAACGAAATTGCACATGGCGGCGGTAGAACATCATGGAGTAGGCGCTCCGTAGAAACTCGTCGGAAAACAGGTAAAAACCGGGTGTTTTCGGGCTGGTTTTTGCGGTAAAATGCGTTGGAATGGTCGGTCCCCCGGTGTGCGATGGAGTTTGTGTGAATTACGGCCCATTTGGGGGAAAAATCGGTCATCGACGAGATTTTCCAGCACTGAACAAGGGGGCCCGTACAATGAACTCACGCTACATGTCTGGCCCGCGTCGAAGGGTGCTCGCGTTCTTTCCCATGTGTGTGGTTGCCAATAATGCGGTTTTCTATGAGCCATTGTAATGAATTTAACGTGATTCAAAGCAAAAATCCCTATTTTTGACGCCTTCGAACGGATTCTGCTGTGCGAATAACCATTTCGCAACCATTTTGTGGAGCGCGTGCAAATCATAGGTCGAGCCGTTTCGAGGAAGCTAAGGGTTTTCGCTATGAATGCAATCGAAGTGGCCATCGATCGTCATCGGCACCGTGTTCGTGGGTATGCTGCGGGACAGGGCCGTGTGAAGTGTGATTTCAATTATCATAAAGTGGCATCTACCGCACGTAATTCACTATGTTGCCAAGTTAAACACCGAAATGGTTTCTGGAATGTGTGTGTGTGCGTGTGAAAAGATGAAACCACAGTTTAACTAATGATGATGATCAAAACAAGTTTTTGCTAAAAAGTAGCCTGATAGAAAGTGTGTCATGGGCTCGTTTTATTCTTGTTTTATCAAGAATGGTGTTGGAATAGATTAACCCTCTTTTTAATGCCTTGGCAGCTTCTATTGTTAAAGCGACCGATGCTTTGAGGTTTTTGCAAATAATTATAATATATTATTTTCTGTGCAGAAGCAAAAGTGTTGTTCAAAAAGCAAAAGTGTTATTCATGATTCATACATACATCCGCCGTCATCGCTGTAGCGGTTGGTATGTGTATGTGTTGGTGTGTGCGTGTGCTCATGCATACCATGAGATTAATTTCAGAGCGATGGATGTATGAAAAATGCTGGCCTCGACACCGCTCCTTTTCTGTGTGCACTCTTTTGCAGTGGAAAATGCATGTAATGCGATCTGCTGATCTTCGTTATTACTAGCAAATGCATACGCTCTCATAAGCGCAACGTGTGAAAAATGATTCAAGTAAATCTCGCTTCGTCTATAGAAATCTCGCGAATGTATTGCGTTGTAGTGGGGGGTAGAAGAACATTAATTTCACCGTTGCCATCGCGATGCGTTTTCTTTCCGAAAGTAATTTTCTACGTGCAGAAATAGATTGTCACATTCGAATGCTCTATTGAAGATCCACTTTTTGATGATCATTAAGTTGATGTATGTTTTTTTACTCTCTATTTTAGGTTCATTCCAATTCCATCCTCCCTAGGAGAAGAAAGATCCGGGCCGTGCTACCGCTACACCCGTCCTGAGCGTGTGTGTGATTCGCATGAAAACCAAAAGTGCACTCTCAATCTGCTCGCTGCTGCCTTTTTGTCGTGCCAAGCACCAAGCAAAGGAATTGTACCCGCAAAGCAACCTTGATGGTGGTGCTCGAAGAAGAAAAAAAGAAAACTCACTGCAGTAAAATCAATTTCCTTAATAATTGAAGCTTAAATTGTAGCTTTCGAAGTGCACAAAATCAGAGGATCGTAGCAAGCGGTCATAATCAAATTAGATTCCTCACCGAAGGGGAGAGTGACCACCTTCCGGAGGTAAACCTTTGCGGCACCCGGCAACCCTTTCCAACAAGGGTTTGCACAGAAAAGATGACCACAACGAGAGAAGATGTGCTGCTGCAGATGGGAGAGGTGCGGTTTAAAAAGGGAGACGGAACGCTGTACGTGATGAACGAGCGAATTGCCTGGATTGCGGAGCATCGCGATACGGTAGCCGTGTCGCATCGTTTCCAGGACATAAAGAGTAAGCTAAGCCCTCGGCTGGTCTCCTCCGAGTGACTCGTTCTAATCGCTGACCGTTTTCTGCTTTTAGTGCAAAAAATATCGCCCGAAGGCAAGCCGAAAGTGCAACTGCAGGTCGTGCTGCACGATGGCAACAGCTCGACCTTTCACTTCGTGAACCGGCTTGGCCCGCCGGCCCAGATGGCTGACCGTGACAAGGTGAAGGAGCTGCTGCAACAGCTGCTGCCTAACTTCCGGCGCAAAATCGACAAGGAGCTGGAGGAGAAGAACCGCATCCTGACGGAGAACCCATCGCTGCTGCAGTTGTACAAGGATCTCGTCATCACGCAGGTGCTGACGAGCGAGGAGTTTTGGGCGCGGCACGCGAAAGACCACCTCAACAAGGAGCAGACGGTGCGGCAGGACATCGGTGTGTCCGGTGCGTTTCTCGCCGACATTAAGCCTCAGACGGACGGGTGCAACGGGCTGCGGTACAATCTAACCGCGGACATCATCGAATGCATCTTCAAGACGTACCCGGCGGTGAAACGGAAACACACCGACAATGTGCCGGCCAAGATGACGGAGGCGGAGTTCTGGACTAAGTTCTTCCAGTCGCACTACTTCCACCGCGACCGCATCGTTGCCGGCGGCACCAAAGACATCTTCACCGAGTGCGGCAAGATCGACGACCAACAGCTGCGGCAAGCGGTGCAGGAGAATCTCGGCGATCCGCTGCTCGACATCCGGGCGTTCGAGGACAACACGCTCGAGGATGGGTTCTGCAGTTCGGCGACGGCCAAGCAGCAGACGGTGAACAGCGGCAACATCGTGCACCAGAGCATGATCAAGCGCTTCAATCAGCACTCGTTCTCGGTGCTTAAAACGTGCACCGACGTGAAGACGCTCAACTGTGGCATCGGTGCGATACTGTCCGCTACGCCGACAACGGGTGGCGATCACGGAAGCGGGTCTGCGACCGCGAACGGAGGCGGCGCAGTTACCGCGAACGGAAAGGAGAAACTGAACAACAACAGTCTGGCGGCGGATGGGGGAAACAACAACAACAACACGCTCAATGGGTACAACAAAAAAGACAAACGTGGCCACGATCATCACAACCACCACCTTGCCAATGGGACCACCGGAGAGCACAAGAGCAACGGAACGACCGGACCGGACGGCGGGGGCGGTGTGTTCGTCGAACCGACAATTAAGCGTGCCCGCATACAGGCCAAAATTACGTACGACGATCTCGAGGGCGAGGAGGACGAACGAACGCGGGTGAAGCAGCTGAATTTAACCAAAATAGAGCGTTACCTGCACGGTCCGGTACCGAGCGCGATCGGCCATGATACTTCGCATTCCGCACACAACCAGCACCACCAGGGCGGTGCCGGGCTGCACGATTTCGAGACGACGCACGCCATGATCCTGGAGGCGGCGAACGGTACGTGGAGCAATCGGACCCCGCACAAGCTGCTGGTTAGTCCGGCGGCCGCCGTCAGTGCGCTCGGCGATCTTAGCCCGGGCGGTGCGCTCATGAGAGGATTCCAGGAACAAAGCCTTGCCCGTAAGTATGCGGACCTACTTGTCTAGTTCTTGTTTTTATCCTGAAAAAAAATGTTATGGCCTCTGTCCGTGTTGATTTGTACTATTGCTATTATTGATTCGGGACGCTTCTTCCTCTTCTCTCACGACAGAACTTGTGCCTCCGGATATAGAGAAGGAAGTGCGTAACCTCTATCTATCGCTGCTGGAACTGCTGAAGGAGTTTTGGAAATGTTTCCCACCAACCACACCGCAGCTGGAGTCGGAAGCGACCCGCATGCACGACATACTGCAGCGTTTCGCGATGGTCAAGCTGAAGCCGTTCGAGGTAAGTACGCAAAAAAAAAAGTAAGATCGGCAAGGAAGAATCGATGTTCAATATGCTTTTTTTTGTCTGCGTCTACGTCTGCGTCTGTGTAGGATCGTGCCATGAGGGAACTGTTGCCATTGGGCTCCTCGTTAACGCAGCATTTGAATCAGCTGCTCCAATCGGCGAACCGGAAGTACGCGATCTGGCAGGAGCGCCAGCGTCGTTCGCACAGGTAGCACTGTTCCACCACGCCGACGTTCCGCTAGTGCCCCGAGAAAAGAGTCTCCTCTCTGCCGTCTCATTTCGTCGTCGCCGTCGTCGTCGTCCGTTACCGTTCTTCGCAGGATTCCCCGCTGTATGGTGTGTAGAATCGGGCTAACCTTTTCAACATTACATTTATCACACGACGCCCATGGTGTTTCCACTGTCACATCCGCCATTTGTGATCGTTTTCGTTTCGTTCTGTTCAAACAACGTATGTTTAGTTGTGAAAATAGAATTCACTCTGAATCAAATACACATAAATATTATTGTTATCAGAAAAGGGTTTGGAGAGCGAGAAAGAGTGCTCCAAAAAGCCGGTGTGTGAATGAGCTCCAAGTAGCGAAAAAGAAGAGCAAGTGCAGGTGAGAAAGGTATCCAAATTGTTCATTCCCATCCCATGCTAATTTGACGGTATGTTCGTTTCATAGTTTTTGTTAAATGTACAGCGTGAAGAACGCGGGGAAACGGCGTTGTGAAAGGAGTAAAAAGGAAAGGAAGGAAACGAAAGAGCCTAGTATTAGTAATGGAGCCGTAGCCGCGCGATGTACGGTAGTGAAACGTTACGATTTGAAATCCAGGAAAGATAATGAAACAAGCCACCACCACCACCAGCAAAGAGGGAAGATATTTGTTTTCTGTTTACAGACAATTAAATACATCCATATCATCTGCGAAGAAGCATTGGTCTTTCTTTTTTACACCGTCGAATAAGGACGCCGAAATCCGCTGCACTGTCCTTGCGGGGAGTGGAAATGCGTACTGCAATTTGATTGCATGGTAAACAAACAATGGACTGAATTTTGCCCAAATAATTTCCTTCTACGGAATAACACAGCTTGTGTTCCTACATTTGCCTCCCTCCCTCCAACGAGTCAAAGAAGAATCTGAAAGTTGTTGTAGATTGCACAAAAATTAAAGGACAGCCGGTACATTCAAGCATGAATGCTCGCAGATAAGAATGTGAATCAATTGACTGTACGTTTCCGCTTCGCTCTCGGAAAAAAATACTATAAACATTAATGTGTCCCCTCATTCCGGTACGAATTGGGAAAGAAAATAATCAAGGTTGTTTCTTAAAACGAATAGAAATGAGTGGAATCTACAAATAGGACAACAACATTCATTAGAGAGCCTGCTGTATGCGCAACCAGAATTAAAAATACTGAAGAATAAACGGCTCGAAAATACACTTTAACAAATTAAATAATGATGTATAATCGGATTACGTGAAAGAAGAAGCCTATTGGAGCGTGTCATGTGTGTGCGTGCGTGCCAGGTAGACATGAAATCAATTTGATAGAATTTAATAAACGGGAATCAAACGCAAACGTAACATAAAAATAGTTTATTCTTTTAGTTATCTCCACCGTAAACTAAACCGATATTTTCTCCTGATGTTACGCAAAATAACAGTTATGACTCTGCTGTTACTGCATACAATTTATTTATTCAAAATTAGACCTAAGTTTTAATGTTGTCTCTAATTGAAGTTTTAGAATCGTATAAAATACTGGTAAAATTAATTTTAGAGAAAAATGGTCATATGCAGGTTCACAAACACAACTGTTTGTATGAGCTAATTTGCTTTAAATCCTGAAATGCTTCCATAATTGCTGCGAAAAACTGTTCAATCTGACCGACATCACGTTGAATTAGTAAATATATTTGGTTCATTGAACCAAATATTTTGAACGATTGATTGAATGATTTGAAGAAAACGATACAGATATCCGTCGATGTAAGTATGCAATTTATCAATTTGACCACAGAATGGAAGACGTACTCGGAAAGTTAATGTGCAAAGTGGTTATGCACTTAATAACGAACATTTACTTTTAAAGTTTTCTTCTAGAAATTTATGAGTGAAAATAAAACATTGAAAAATAAACGTTCAGTTCAAAAAATCGAAAAACTCAGAATCGGAAGCTGATTAAGAGCTTTGAAGCAGCTGTTAACCAGCGCTCTTGGGCACCGGTTCTGGATCGGATCGGCTCTAATCAACGCAGGATCGGAACGAGAAACAGTGGGAGTAAGGGAAATCAACCACTGTCCTGTCAAGTTAGCCATTTTGAAGATAAAGTTTGAAGTCTAGGGATACTATTTGTTAATGTCCGTTATTAATAGGAGAACGAAAAAAATGACATAAGCTATTTAGAATGCAACAGAAAATGCTGTTAAAATTGACTTGGATATTAAAAGTAATGTGCTATTCTGATTAAAACAAATTATTCATGATTGAAGTTGGTGGCTTTCCAGGTAATCTGGTTGCCAGAACAAAAGAGAACAGAAAACATATTTTATGTACAAACGATCGATCATGGATGTATGTAAACAGCTATCCCAACACAGCCGTAACAGGAGTCACCCTAAACGTCAAAATATCGTGTGTTTTTTCTTAATATCTTGACATGAGTTTTTGGCAATGAGCCAACCTCCCGTACATCCATCTTGATATATTCTATTGTTTACCTTCGATGTGCGTGTCGTTTTTTCTCCGTGGTAGTCTTGAGCGAGGTGAGTTTCCGTAGCCCATCATAAACCCGCAAGGAGTGTAAGGAGCTAGAGCATAAAAAATAAATGATCGCAGAGCTAGATGTTGGAACCGAGTGGTTGTTAAACTGTTCCAAGTGTTTCAAATACTCGGTGTTGAATCTTGTAAGAACATAAAGCAGACAACGTTGAACAGGAGCGCTGTGAAACTACAGGAAACGCTGGGAATCGAACAGTAGCGGCAGGTCGCTTGGGGGTATATTTCTTCAACTTTGGCTCACACTGTATGAGACAGCTTTTTCCGTTCCGATAGTATACTTTTCTGGTGGGCAGTGAAACACATCGTGGTGTGTGGTTTTTGGAAATTTCCTACAGTATCCTACCGCTCCTTCCTTTCCTGCAAAGCCGACGCCATACATTTCCATTTTTTTCAACTAAATTGTATGGAAGAAAAGTGTGCCGAGAGAAGAACGAGCGGGTGGACATCGGGACGAACTCCCACCTTCGGTGATGGACCCGACGCAGAGCAAAATCACACACGAAGAAGAAGTATAGTAATAATAGTGGGAAAAGGGAGTGGAAAACGCTCGTTCGGCCATCGAGAGAGGTGTATGTGAAGGGTTTCTCGGTTTCGGTGAGATGAGATGTGAAAAACGGCGTGCGGTGGTGATCTACGCCTGTGAGCGCGCACCAGCGAGAGCGAAAGAGCGACAGAAGTTGAGCCATGAGAAAAAGCGAGAGTGAAAAATCGAAAACGTATTTCGGATATTTTGTTGCGTGTGTTGTTCGCTGATGGTGTGTCTTGCGCTTCGATGATGCCTTTTGCCTGGACCTATCGAAATGCATGTCGAGACGCGTTATTCAATCGCCGTCCCGTGTAAAATGCTGATCCAGTAGACCCATGTGTAACTCCTTTTTTCGAGCGTAACGGTCAGTCGCTATTTTTTTATTGTGTGCGATTGTGGTTGATTTTATGAGAGCGTCTCGGTATCAAAGTTGATTCGTTCGTGAAATGTTGGCTTCATTCCCTTCGGATTGTGCGCGTGTGTGTGTGTGTGTGTGCGTGCTCATGCTCGAGAATTGTGGGTAGGATTTAAAACTACATTAAAAGTATGACAGAAAACTTAACATCTTCACCATGGTACCGTATTGTTCACATCTTTCACCTCGTCGTATCCACTCTCACTCGTTCCGGCTTTCAATCATGTTCTCGCCTCACACAGATCTTGTAGTGCGATTTCATTAATGGAAAATTCATGCACCCGGTGAAGCAATAAGCGAGAAAGAGTGATTTTCCTATTCTGTGCTCTGTGACCAACACTTCTCTTGAAAAACGAAGCCGTTACGAGTTTTGTATGCATGCGTGTATCTATATGTGTGTGTGTTCATCGCCAAACGCGTTTGGCAGCAGCTCCGGTAGTGAGAGAATGTAAGCGAGCAAAGTGAGTGAGAACAGAATGGTGGCGTGAGAACGGAGTGAAATGAGCCGCACCATATCATCATCGCTCTAGGCCTGTGTGCTGCGCGCTATGAGCTGTGAATGGAATCGGCAGAAAAAAGGTGTAGATGGAACGAAAGTACAGCGAACGAGAATAATTTCGTGCATTCTTGTAGAGATCAAGCCACGGATGATGATGTGCATCCCAAGGGAAAAGCGGGTGTGTGTATTTTCGGCCCGAACAACAGGAGGACTGGCCACTTTTATTGTCCGAGCGCGGCAGTGAGCGTGTGTGAGATTTGGCTCTATTTGTCTGAAGCAGTGACATCCCATAGCTGGTGAATGCTCTATGCAGGCAACAAAAGATGCTGCGACGGATTGCTTGCTTGGGTGTGGATAGAGCCCTAGACAACCTTCTTTTTTTAGCTGTGTATACTCTGCTTCGCTATGGAATGCTTACTTTGATGTTTTCTCATTTGCAGGTATCGTCTGCACAGCTTTCTTCCTGGATGAAGAAAATGGGCCGAATAATTAGGTACAACAGTCTGGAATAGAACGAGATACAACAAGATCAAATAGGAACGACCCCGGTCATCTCCGTACCCTCAGCGGCGAACAACGACGAATCCAGACATTTTTCATCTCATCCTGGTGTAAATTCGCAGCTCCCACACTGAAGAGTGAAAAGAAGCGTGTCCGACTGTGTGTTTGAGCGCGCGGCGGTGTGCCGGTTGCGGTGAAAAATGATGGTACGAAAAGTGTTGTTAACCGTTGCCGCCGTATGCTTCCTCCTATCGCCCCACGCAGCAACAGCAGCGGTGACAGCGGGTGGGTGTGCCGCAGGGGAAAGTGCAGAAAACGAGAAGAAATATTTGTCGTAGTGATATACACGAGAGTGTTTTAGTGTGTGCGATTGCGATTGGCATATGTGTGCGTTTTCGTGTGGAAACCATAAATCCAAGTACACTGGGGCAGCGAAATTAGAGGAATCTGATGTTTAAAAATTCGAAGCGGAGGAAAGTAGTGTGACGCACCACAGAAACTCCAGGCAGAACGAAGAATCCCATTCGTCAATCTCGACAGCGAGCATCGAATTGAAAGGATTTAAGTGTTGGATAGTTTCAGCAAACAGCTGGCTATCTCTGTGTTGGAAGGGTTCATCATTCCAGTCTGAGCCTTACCCGGTGCAGCAAAAAAGACAAACGTCAAGAAATGTCCAGCTGGGCTCAGCGGATACACCGCCGGGCGGCGACCTTCGGCAGTGTGGTCACGTCCTGCGGTCACCCGGGCACACCGTACCCGAACCGGCTGGAAAAGGTAAAGTTTGGCGTGCCGCTGGAGGAGGTGTGCAAAAACGACATCCCCGGCCCGCTGCTGGTGTTGATCCTGCGGCTGAACAAGGAAGCCCCGTGCAGAAAGGATGTGTTCCGGGCGCCGGGTAACCAGGGTGCGATGAAGAAGCTGATCCACTTTCTGCAGCAGGGCCGGCTGGTGAACGTGGACAACTACTCGGTGTACACGATCGCGAGCGTGCTGAAGAAGTTCCTGCGCAAGATACCGGGCGGTGTGTTTGGGCGCGAGGGCGAGGCGGAGCTGTTCCAGATCGTCGACCTCGAAGATGAGGCACAGCAGCAGGAGAAGATTCACAGGTAGGGTAAATCATAAGCACACAGCGAATAGTCGAGGATTATGGGAAGCTAGGGGAAGAAACAATCCGCAGGGTCAAAAGAGAGTACCAATGGTGTAGCAGCGTTTACAGGATTGTTCTTTTCTCACCGGGTGTTTGTAAACCAGTTGATTTATATGGGTCGACCTTTAAGGAGCTGTTTTTTATGCGCTAGGATTCTATCAGCTGCTCTGGTTTGTGCATTAAGTTCTTTTTTTTATGAAAAAACACGCGTTCATTTCTCAAATCATTTTTGCTTCCATCTATCCACTCGAATCAGACAATCTTTAATTACGAAGTTGGTGATGTCGGAGATAACGACCAACGTGTTACACGCAAGAAGAGACCACACATGCTGGCCAGCCCCCCTCTGCCCGGGTTTACAACCCCTCGCCATGTATGACGTGTGTATTAGGAAGTGATAAACAGGATGTCACGGCATGTGATAAACAAGCTAGTTATGTGTCATGCCCTGTGAGAAGACAGCACGGTATGTCGCGCTTGGTGCCGCGGCTGGCATTATTTCAATCAATCAGGTCAGCTTCACTGGCTTTTTGGTAAAGCATGTAGACAATTTGTCTACAATTGAGTCATATTCGTTTATAAGAATGTACACACACAGGGTTCAACTACGTTTGAATCACGTTTTGTAATATTGCTTTACGCCATATGACTGGTCTGGTGCACATTGATCTGGAGTACATTTTCTTGAAGTTGATTTTGCGCATGGCGGACGATCAGATGGAAGATTAATAAATAGTAGAGTACCACTTGCTAGTACTAACAAGATACAAGGCCATCCGAGCCTGTTCAGACTGACACTCAGTTTGATGTCTTGAAGGTGTATTTGTTTACTGAGATTAAGATTGTATAGTTACATTGAAGTTCTTCGGGGTTCCAAACACTTGAAGCGGTCAGTTGTGAGAACAAATTATTAATTGAACAAAGGAAATCGATTGTGCGTGCTTCACACTACGTACAGGTTAGGTTGTCAACAATAACTTATCGGAGTGTAAGCCAACACCGTGTAGTTGTAGGGAATGATTAGCCATTCAATAAGTCGCAGACCTACCTAACGTTCTTCTGATAAGGCTAAAACATGTGCAAAGTTACACGATCGCGAGAGTCCGTGTGCTCAGTTCCTATTGCGGCTAACATTTTATCTGAATTTTATTTTGAAAGGCTGCTGCGATGCCGGTGTGCAAGCATTATTATTATTTCTTAATATGGTTACGTCAACAGCGCGTCGTGAGGAAAAAAGCGTAACTTTGTCTCATTTATCGTTCGCTTGTGCCTGCTTCGTTTTGCTTCTCTGTTTCTCAGTACATCGATTTCGTGTCTCACGGTTTGGGGCAGCAAACCAAAACACCGAAACGTGCTATTATTTGTATTTTTGAAGCCTGCACGTGATCACCAATGTAGAAACTCTCTCCCTCGTCAACCACGACGAAACAAGCAAGGTCTTGGGAAGGTTTGCATGTTTGATGTTGCTGCTGCCTGCATGCATTAGCCGATAATTATGCAATTTTTCTGAACTCCACCGTATTCTATGTGCTCATCGTATTGGGCTTTTCGTTTTGGGTGCGCCAGGCAAAGGACAGTTAGTGCGAACGGTTTTGACGAAAACGGTTCATTGACGCTGGTGTGTGCTAGACGCCGACCGTCCTTCTCTCTTTCTTTTATCAAACTTGAAGTTCCCTGCGAAGTTGAACGAACTTTGGGCGGGCATCAGAGCTAGCGATATGGAACCGCGGCTTGTCATGTTGTAAACCACGGCCTTGCCGCGGGGTGTAATTTGTAAATGAATAATTTTATTTGTTTGATGAAACACTGCTGTTGGATGTTGGATGTGGAAGTGTCACATATCAGACAGTTTCATCTTTTATTTGAGCTTTCAAGTCTATTTCGTACTTTAATATAACTACAATATAAGTATTAAGTGTAAACAGCTGTCTCTTTCAACAAGGATTTCGTGACACTTATCATTTGCGTGATCATGCACAGACAAATCGTGAAAGATTTGTTCGTTTCAAACACAATTCAACCGATTGTAAAGCGCGATAAGCGTGCGTGGTAACGTTGTGCTTAACTCGCGTGTTTTTGTTTTCCCCGACAACAAGTTAGTTCAATGTTATTCATTAGCCAGCACCTGTTGCATTTCGCTGTTCGAAAGAACGATCGAATGGCTAAAAGAAACAGCGGCGTAGGAGACCGACACATTTCTTTTTGGGCTCTGTACGAGAAGCAATCAAGGTATCCACTTCGTCGCCGGCTGTTCTTTGTCTCGCTTCATTGGTGTTCGTGCACTAAACGCCTGCGTTCATGAAAGACAGTTCGGGTGAGCGGGTCAGGGAAGCCACTTAGCATAAACCCACTCCAAAGATGAAACAGGCTTGCAGCTCTTTTTTATTCCTCCTTGACGAACCAGCATGCACTGCTGTGGTTAACTCGATATAGGCCTAACATGACGATGACAGAATGTAACCAATCAAGCCTCGCTAGTAGTACACATACACATAGACACACATGCAATGGGGGAA